>JBCEWB010146267.1:0-10805 GCA_039654565.1 Peronia peronii | reverse complement strand
CGTAACATTTCATCTGAGGCAAAAACAAAAAGAAACTTGACACAACAAAATGATGTTGCACTACCCCTTTAAGTCTTGTTATACAAATCCACTTCACTTAAAGTAGATCTGGATCACAAGTCAAAATTTCAATGTTTCCTTTGCAACACTTTTGAAAATTCTCCCAAGAAAAATTCTTAAAATGAAATGTAGCAAAATAAGATTCCTCAGGCTTCTGTTTCCAACATCACTGTGGACACCAGCATTTATGTAACTTATGTTCCCACATAACAAATGAAAGGATGACAAAGAATGAAAAAACAAACACACAACATAAAAACCCTTACAAAAATTTGCTGTGCTTATTACCCAACCTAACTCCCACATATGCACATATGCCCCTTCCCCTCCCCCCATATACATATACATGCACAAGCCTGTGCATGCAAGAGAGAGAGAGGGAGAGAGAGAGACAGAGAGGGAGGGAAGGAGAGAGAAAGACAGAGTGAGTGAGAGAAAGAGAGTCCCATCAGCACTCACTTGGAACTGAGCATGTGAGACAAATCTTTGCCCACAGCAAAAAACTGATCCTCTGTGGACGAGTCGTCGCTTAGGTCACTGCAGTCCTGTGCTCCACCCCAGCTGGAGCCGTCACCGCCGCTGTGGAGGGAGGATAAACAGACGGATGACAGCACTGTAATTACAGATTGGGGTTGTCAGCTGGAGCCATTCAAACTTTTCTGTACAATTGTTTGACTGTCTCATTACAAATGGAATGAGTCCAAAACAACAGAAGAAATAAGGGAAATTTCAAAGCAGCCCCACATGGCAAAAATAATTAAGATAAGAAGACAGCACTACATGGGTCACACATGTAGCAGGGAAGACAGCAGAATATCAATACAAGCACTGAGTTGGGAAACTGAAGGCAGAAGAAAGAGGAGTAGACCGAAAGAGACACTTAAAAGAACTATCATATCATGAGACAGGCAAAGAAGGAGGAATTGAGAACATGAGAAAAATGGTTGAGACAGCACAGTGAAGATCAGAATGGAAGAAGATTGTGATGGTCCTATTTCAGATTTCAGTACACAGAATGATGAGAAAAACTTGGCTGTAGCTAAAGCCTGACAGAAAAGCTTGTTGTTGATACAATGACCTAATGCACTGATCTGCTGTCCTCCTGTGTGTTTCATCTACTGTATAAGGAGACATCCCACCAATGGCAGGCTTTCACCACCTGCAGGTGAGGGCAAAGAACCTACTTAATACTCTGGCCCCCCACAGGAGTAACGACAGTGTAACTAGCCGTCACAAATTTTCAGTGTCAAGGGGGTTGGGGGGAGAAGAATCATGTGTCTAATGCTTGCTCTCTAAGACAGCCTAGGCTGGGCAGCAGATAAGCCTATCATCCAACCCAGCCAGTGTGAGGATCTGCTTGAGGCACAGGCCAGGACAAAAACCACTGGATCTCTTAGAGTGAGAAACAAAGGAAATCACAGTTGTAACGAACCACGTTTTCAGCCAGCTAGGTTGCTTCCCTTTGCCAAGTACAAGAGATGTAACACAAGCAAGGCAAAGAAGGAAAAAAATCACTTTTTCTCTTATTATGTGAAACATATGATGCAAAATATGAAAAAAATTATCACCATACGAAAAAAAAACATTTTCATTACAAGATGGATTTTTCAGTATTTTCAGTTACTCATGTTTCACGTAACAAGCGAAAAAGTGAATTTTTTTCCTTCTTCACACTGTATGTGTTATACCTCGTGTACTTCATCATCTGGTTGATGGTCAAAATGGCTCATTAATGGTGTACATGTTACCTGGGTGAGACTGAGGACATGCCTCCGTAGACTGGCCAGGTGCCATGCTGAGCCATGCCAGGATCCAGCCCGCTAAATCTGCTCCCGCTGCTCATGCTGCCAGGTGGGCACGTCGCCCACTGTAGTGGGGACAACATGTTGGGTCGCGGAACTCCAAAACTGACACCTAGTGTGTTTGCATATTGAGTGCGGAAGGGGGATGGTGGATCCCCACGGAAATAGCCTGGGCTAGGGGGATCCCGCATGCCATAGTTTGGGGATGGGGAGTCTCGTATATAGGGTGGAACAGGGGAGGGAGGGTCGAAGCCTGATCGGTGACCTGAAGCAGAGAAAATCTGGACAGATGGAAGACTTGCTCGATGGTGGAGCTGATGGTGATGTGGCCACATGCTGCGTCCGACAGCCGATAGATCCAAACAGCCCTCAGACCGTCTGTGAACCTGAAAGTTGGAGAGACCAACACTGAGCACTTTGACACTGAACACTTATATATCCACTACAACTAGTCTTTTCAACCCATGAACTCTCACAATTGGGAGAACAGAGAAAATCACAGTAACTGGTGTCCGTATGAACTGGTCTGATCTAGAGATAACATAATGATAGCAAAACTGGAACTTTGATCTTCATGCCACAGATTTCACATGAAAAATCTGTGTTCTTTCCCTTAGAACTTATCTGCCCATAGATCTGTTGGTGCATCAAGCTGTTTCTGTCAGCATATGAGATGTGATACGATGAAATCAGGCTCTTGTCAAATTTTGACATCTGAAGTTATTGGGATCACTGTAAAGATTATTCATTTCCCTTTCAGTGTGTGAAAAAATGATTGTTCTGCCTTAAGTACAAGTTGAGATATTGGCAATGAAAGACGATGGGGGTGAACTATTGCTGCAGCTGAATTTATTGAGAAAATGAGCGATCACTTTCGTAAATCATTATTAATCCTTGTTAGGCCATGCCACTAAATTACAATTTTTGGGCTTTTACTTGATCTATTTCAGTAAAATTGAACTCTGAAATGCATTTTTAGATTGATATAGAAAGGTTTGGTGAAGAAAAAAAAATTGCGTTAAAAATTCATTCATTGTTGAAAAACCCGTGATTTCTCCGGTCGGCTCAGTTTGACGAGCGCCTGATTTCATCGTGTTGCATCTCATATGTTACTGTCAGCATAACCCCCATGAGTCAGACATATGTCTCCCTTAATCTCTCCACTCTCTACCAGTGTCAGCTATCTATAGGTCAACTGATTCCCAGCTAATATCTCTCATATTTCTACCAACGTGGCCACAGTCAAGATTTCCCTGGACGGGGCTAACTGAACATTTAGAATGTTACTTCTACAACTGTCTGGACGAGGTGATCTTATACAAGGTTACAACCTATTCTGTCATGCACTTGTCAGTCAGGCCATGTGTTCACTGCTGGCACACATCACTTGGACTCCTAAGCGCTGGACTGACACCATGTCTCAGGTTCTCTTTGACCAAACAGTTTCATGTTTCTGAAGTAACAAGTGACAATGTAGAAAACATTCTCAAGTTCTGACACGACTCTCAGTGTGATAGTTAACGAGTGCCAAACTAGCACAAGATCTAGATTTGCCTGTTCCAGTCAGATACATTTGTAATGGAGAGTACATACAGAGAATATCAATATAGTATGTTTGCCTTTTAGATAGCCTGCTGTGTTTGTCTTATTTCAGCACTTATGAGAGCGGCACGGGGAAGAACAAATAAACAGCTGTGAATTATGTAACTACAGGAGATATTTGTCTCTGGACCAGCATAAATAGTAGCAGGTTTACAGTGACTCCTGATTTCCTCAGTGAAAAACAATGCAAACCAGGACTTGTATTGTTGTGATAAGTCACAACCTGGAATACTTTGGACTGTCAGTGTTTGTCTACTGGTTCAAAGCCTTGCCTGGGTTGGCAGGACTTCCAGCTTTTCTCCATACACTAATAATAGAGAGTAATACAAAGTATTTCTATAGCGCTTATCCCCGTACAGTACAGGCTCTAAGCACTTTACAATCTATTATTGCCGTGACAGACCCAAAGAAGACACTCATAAACGTTCTCAGCTTCCTGGGAAACATACAAGGCGGCTGCCTGTTAGGCGCTCAAATCCTTATCAATCTAACAATATCGTTCACTGTCTATAGTCAGGTACCCATTCAAACCTGGGTGGAGTCAAGAAATGTGTGTAAATTATCTTTCCCAAGGACAAAATGTCGGGACCTGTCAGAATTCGAATCCGGAACATCAGATCCTGAGTCTGACAACCCAACCGCTAAGCCACCGACACCACTAGTGCTTACACTCAAGCTGTACTAGACCAATATGGATCCATAGCTGTGGGAAAGTATTGCTTGAAGATGATGGTGTTGGCTTCCCATACCTGTGATTTCCTTAGGTCATCCAGCTGGGTGTCAGAAGCCGGGCTGACAGTGCGGTAGATCTGTGGCACCGTTAGCTGCATGGGGCCCTGTGGTGGCACCACCTCGGGTATCACCTGCATGGGAGAGGCTGACCCGCAGCCAACGCCAGACAAGAGATTGATCACACTCTCCAACTCTTCCTCGGTGGCCAGCTGAGATCTGGAAGCTAGAAAAAAACTGACATGAAAGAAAATGAAAAATCTGACAGCCTGTGCAATCTCCCAAACCTGTACCACTTGTCACCTGTGCTGTGAATAACTTAGTGACCAGCAGAGGTAACAAGTGCTAACTCCCCCCAAGGTCTACCCCAGACCATTCCCAGACTACAGAAAAATGCAAACTTGTTCTAATGATGCCTGGTTTTTTTTTTTTTCCTTTCTCTATCTTGATGTTCATGACAATTGATAAATGATAGTCAGGACTGCTAATAATCATACACTAGAGTAGTCTAGATAATGGTCAAATAGAAATCCTCTCCTCTCTGACTAGAGCTCAGTTAGGTCTGACTGGGTCAAGCTGATATGTGGACAAGCAGACACTCACACAAGATGATAGGGACCTGAGTGGCTGGGCTGACAGACGTGTCCTCCACCACCGACTTGAACTGTATGAGATCTCCTTGACCTTGACCCAGGCCCATCTGACCCAGGCCCAGCTGCCCAGCGGAGAAAGGATCCGTTGTTGACCCACTCGGTTGGAAACTTTGGTTATCGTGGCTGCCAGCAGTCACTGACACTGTCGGGATTCCCTCCTTTTGCATGTCCTGTTTCTCTCCTCTTGACTCATCCACATTCACATAGAATGAGCTCTTCCTCTCGTCAGGCGGGGTCTTGCGTTCAAAGAGGGACATTATTCTGAATCCAGTGCGACCCTGACTTTTGCCAGAGTCTGGGCGTGCCTTCCGCAGTTTGGGGCTACCCCAAGGTGTACTAGGAAGACTGGTGTTGGATTTGCTCGGGGAATCAAGACCGTCTGCTAGTCCAAGCTTCAAAACCAACTTGGTGACCTCCCCTGAAGCAGGGTCTTCTCCCTTGAGGCAGAGCAGCGAGTGGATGAGATCAGCAAGTTTGGTATGGCCGAGGGTGAAATACAGTTTCTTCATCTTGATAAAGAGCAGGGAGATATGGCACAGGGTCTGGGGAGGAGCAAAGCAAATCTGTGTCAAAGATTTGAGACATTCCTTACACAACAGAATGCAACAGCAAACCACCATACTCTGGCCGCGGGCAAACAAAACAGAGAGAGAGAAAATGAGAGAATGAGAGAGACAAAGAGAGAGAGAACAAGGAGATGTGTCAAAATCAAGGACAGTCACATTCACATACACACTAACTGCACAACATCACCAATGGAACATAGGTCAGGCTGATCCAAAAACACCAGTGGCATGTGTGATGAGCTCAAACCTCCACTCTCTCAAACTGTCTTTGTCAACTCTTGACAACTAAAATGAATAGTCATTTCAGTCAGCCTTACACAAATAAATTGATATTATGAATGTGATCTGGAATGACAGGAATTCTACTGGCACCTTGGTGTCTTCAGTGTAAATAAGATCTCATGTTGGAGCTTCATGATCTTTGATTTTGTCTCTTCTCTATTTGCCATAATTTTGCTGTGAAGTCTGGTTAATCTCGACTGTCCTTTCTGATCGGAATGCAACCATTTTGCCACTGTCATTATTTTCTGTATGCTCATATAGGTATGATCTACTATGTATAATACAGTTTTCAATCCACTTTGGAGCTAATCAAAAGGTGGTGATAACTTGGCCTACCTACCTGTCCATACAGTTGAGGGTTCAGTTGGCCTTTCTCTGCGTTCTGAAGACCAGCCAACATGGATTCCATTTCTTTCAGCAGTGATAGGTTGGCTTTGGATGCAGTGGCAGTGAAGACGTCCCGTAGTCGCTCTGTTAACACATCGCTGACACATTTATAAGCTGTGCCCTCCAATGCCTGCACCAGAGATTGAGTCAGATGTGTTCCGGCCGTGTCCAGCAGGCTGAGCGCTGTCTGTAGCTCTGATAGGCTCTGGCAACATTCCTGCAGCTGCCGACCACTGATATCCTGGGCCTGACCACTGGACAGCTGGGGCTGGCTGACCATCAATGACATGGCACTCACAGCACTGGCTCCTGGATGGCCTATCCTTGTACTGAGATTTGTAAGCCAGAGATCTACTGAGCTGTTGCCTCCATCATGTGCAAGTCTCCATTGTGAAGAACATCATAGCCCATAGGGCATGGGGCTTCGCACCACATGACTGACACTTGCTCTCACTCGGTGTACAAAGTCAGTGAGTTATTTTGCATGGATTATTTTATGTGTTCTAAAATGAAAACTTTCATCAGCAAAAGGTCTACTTTTGTTTTTGAATTCAAGCTTGTCATAAAAACCATCTGATATCATTTCATGGTTTTGCACTGTGTTTTATGAAGAAATAGTGAAGTTTCAAGTCAAGAGATTGGATGTTTAAATTATTTTATGAATTATCTTGTTTTGGCTTGAATTTTGTTGGTCTGTTTTGTTTCCAAGTACAAAGACAGAGCGGTTATGTTTGAACAAAGTTGGACATCAAACAGCTGTGATCTGGGACATCAATCTGTGCTGGACAGCTGTTCTTGTGGGGGGACAGCTGTTCTTGTGGGGCCTCACACAATGGGCAAGAAATTTCACAGCTGAAGCAGTGATTCTCCACACAGACCATCAGCTAAGGCTGGAGTGGTGGACAGGCAGTGACCACTCTGTCCCATGGGTTCCATGGTCTGGTCAGTCAGACAGTTCCAAGTTGGCCAGTGAGAAACCATGCAGTGCTCAAGTTCATGCTCTCACCTGTGGAGCAAAGAGAGAAAAAAAATTTGTTCACTCTATGTCAGCCAGAGTTGACTGGGGAGTAACAAGCCACCCAGTACCCAGCACAGGCCAGTAGCCATGAGAAACCACAGCCAGACAAGGCAATCAGGATAGATGGTGAGTATACTTTAACCAGATGACTCTGTACTGCCTGGTATATCAGACAGGCTTTCCAGTTCCGAGTCACATATCGCATGATTTTCCCCGAAACAGCTAGCATGTCAAACAAAAGGCATTCCTCACCGCTACAAACAATCAGACTTGAGGTGAATACAAATGGTGGCATACATGAATTTTGTTTTACATGCCTAAAACATGTTCACACAAGTTTTTGAAAGTTTCATCACTCTTTTTCTTTTACTGTGTGTTACTCACATTACTAACACGATGCAACTCTAAAACACTGTATCATGCTCTGGAAGTTTAGGGTAGGGTATAGAATAAGGCGGGGTGGGGAACCCAGGACTCAAAGGGTTAAACCAAACAAAATAAACAAATGAAAAGACAAAAAATTGATCACTGCATCATGATAGAGAATATGTGAGAACAAGCAAATGCCTAAAATAGATAAAAGAATGTACTAAGAAAAGCTAAGACTGTCCTAGATGTTCCTTTTGGATTTAGACATTTTCATAACACTGATGATACTACAAACAAACTGGATTTCTTTGCCAACTCAAACTTGTTAAACTGACACAGTACAAAAGTATCTTACATTTAAAGGTATGTGTGAGAAAACAGTGCGTGCTAAACAATACCTATCTAGTTAGTGAATACAGCACAGAAAAACCGGTGGTCTATCTATAGCATCATCAAATATGTGACTACTGGCCCATTCTCACACTCAAGGCTGGGAGAATCTGTGCTTTTATCTTGTTTCACTTTCTGTGGGCAGGCAGCTATCAATGAGAGCACAGGCCCAAAATAGCTGCTCTCAGCATACAGCCTGATTGATTATTATAGAGCGCAGGCTGGCAGATTTTCAGCCCACTGGCCCGGCCTCTGTAAACAATTAGCTCTAGAAGGACAATTGATCTGGGCCCTGGTATGATTTTATTGAGGACCTTACCACATGACTGTCCCAAGGTTTACGTCACATCTGCCAGTGTGAATTCTTCCTGACGCAATGATAGCGCCCACACAGGCTAAACAGCCACTGCGCAAGCTGTTGCATCGTCCTACGCAGAACAACTTCACTGAGCTATAGATGTAGGCTACATGAGAACATTTTTCAGTCTTTCAGGTTAAACAAACTCACTCACTCATTCTCCTTTTTCCTTTCTTCCTCTATCACAAACACACCTGCATGCATGCACACGTAGACACAGACATTACATATCACTGACTCCTGTTTCAGTGTCGTATATATGAATACAAATAAGAATGAGAATACGAAGATTTTATTTTTCCATAAGGATATATGAACTAATGACAATCACAGCACAGAGCAGAGCAAGTGCAACACTCTCACAGTTTATACTGGTGAAATGAACATCTTGTATATTATAAGGACAGATTACAATCTATGAGAAATGATTTCATCACTGCACCCAACAGTATCCAACACTGTGGCTAACAGGAGACTTGGGATGATGGTCAGAGCTGAACTGCATGGTCAGGCACAACTGACTACTTGACAATGTCTTTTGATCTCAGTCCGACCTGCCCCAGGTCTGTAGCCTATCTATAGCCAGAGCCAGGTCTGACAGATGGTATGACTGGGGTGCCTGAGGCTCCACTGGGCAATCAACTCTGATTTCCAGGTAATGAATGGATGTATATGGGAAACAGTGAACATTGCTACCTCACCATCTCTTGACTCTAGACCAATTCTCTTGTTAATGTGTCACTTTCTGTGCTAATGAAATTTCTCATCCTGCTGAGTTAATTTCCATAAAAGATCAGTCACTAGATCTGACTGTTTTCTGTCTCACACATATCACATGAAAGGAGACTAGATCTAGATCTACATATATATATATATATATACTGGCTTTGAAAGGGGACATTTTTGCATCACGTCTTGGCAGAGGCTGCTGAAAGATGCTGTACATACTACAACAGTTAAGCTTCTATCTCTGGTTGAAACAATCAGGAATTTGAATTCCAAGGAACGCATAGAGAAAATTCAACTCAATTTTCAACTGTGCTTTTTTTCTTGTTCAGTTGCTCAACTTTCCCATAGCTTCACTAGTGGTAGAGACTGCAGCCAGCCCTCTTAAGGGGAGAGAGATATTGGCAGGGTGAGGGGCCATCCTGAAATGTGTTTTTTGCAAAAAAAATGCCAACCGATTTTGGGTTTTTATTTTCTCTTTATGCGTCCTGCATTTTCTGAATAGAAAAATACTATTAAAAAGTATTCACTGGATGTCCTGGCCCACTGTCAATCAGGATTTGGTTTCCTGTGGTTGCTATATTTAAGTTGTAGATCATCACTATTTTGACCAGATGCAGGCAAAGGATGCATAAAACAAATTACGATCTCTTCTTGAGCCCTAATTCCAGGGGTGGACATTCGGTGACCACTCTGAACTCTGAAGCAAAACAGACTCATGATCACATTGTGTGAGGTTTTACTAGGCATTCTTAAAATGAACTTTCACCTTTTACGAAGAATGAAATTCTCTTTTATGTCTGCTTGCTTCAGAGCACAGTTATTTGCTATAGTTTAGGTCAAGACATGCTTGGTTTTGACAGAGAAAGATGTGGAGGCCACACATAGGCCCTCAAGAACCCGAAAGTGATTCTATGAATGTTGTTGGTAAGGGGCAAAATTCAAGAAAAAATATGAACAGAAAGCCAAAAAAAGGCAAAATAAAAAGACACAGAAGTCATAGAAAGAGGGCTAGTATGTGAAAAAGACTGTCTAAAAGCTGAATAAAAAACTCTCCATGTCAATTTTCTGTAAAAAACCTGAAATGGGTTTTTCTCAAAACCCAATTTTTTTGCACTATTTTGCTATTTACTTTTTTATTTCTGGACTGATTCTAACCAAAATTTGGCATACGCCATTTTCACAACAAGACCAGGAAATGTATGCATATTTTGGAGAAAAATAGGTTTTTCTTATGAAAAAGGGGCAAAAATTTGAAATTTCACTACAACATACATGGCATTTTCAAAAATTTCTACAAAATATTATTTTGCACAGGAAGAGCTGAAAATAAAGTAACTTTGTAGATAATATACCAAACAATAGATTGACCATATTTCAGTAGGTTCCACTGACATTTGGTGGATGAGATAAGATTTCAAAGATAGCCATTTTAGAGTGGCAAGAATTCAACATGGCAGCATTGCCACAGCAACCATTTAAGAAAATCAGTTCTTGTTGACTGTTTTTGTCTAATTTGAACATGCCAAACTGGACAGAAAAGACAATCTATCTGTAACAATAATACCAAAAAAAAAATAACTTCCAGGATGCCCCCCTCCTCCTCTTCCCATCCTTAATTGAGAACAAAGAAATTTTGATGTTCCATGAATATGTGAATTGTGATGCACTTTTGAGCATTTCTTCTGACCACAGAGCTATTGAAATCAGCCAATTTTGGTGCAAATTGGTACAGTCTGACATGATGCGGAGATAGGTGACGCGAAGACCTGACGTGACGCACTGACCCTCCAGTCCTATAGGTCCTTTGCAGGGATTTGATCTATAGGATTGGAGGGTCAATGCGTCACGTCGGGTCTTCGC
>JBCEWB010146266.1:0-26417 GCA_039654565.1 Peronia peronii | reverse complement strand
CCTTATCCGAGAAGGCTAGACGTCGGGCTTCCCTACCCACTGGAAGCCAGGGGACCGTTGAGTCACTGAAAAAATACGACACACAGATTGCTCTTCCCCATACTCTTATATCCCCCGTCAGTTAGCCAATCGCATGCCTTTACGATCTTGCGTGGGGAACATAATGACATGAAAATATTTTACATGTACTTATAACGGTGCACCTCGCGATATAGCGGGATATCCGTAAAACAGAAAAAAATATTGTTTAAAAACCCGCCATACACTGAAGCCGCGAAAGGCGAACCGCGATATAGCAAGGGGGTACCATTATGATCGTATAGGTATCACGATTCTTGGAAGGGGCTTGCCGTGGCTAAGGAATTAGGCATCTGCTCCTTGTGGGAAAACTTACGTCGAGGGTTCCAAATGCAAATCCTATCTGGGGATGGGAAAGATAGGAGATTAGGCTCCGCATGTTTTGTTGTTGTTGTTGTTGTTGTTTCAAGTGGCTTAATTTCTCTTGCGGCAGGAAAGCCCGACTTCGGGTTAAAGAATCCTTGGCTGGTAAAAATCGGGTGAAGTGTAGTCGGAGATGCGCTGTCCCGGGCAAAATTTCCAAATGTCTGTCCAGAAATATTATTCTCACCAAAACTGGACACGTACTTATATTAATGCTAAGACAATCCAACTTTCTTTCGATTGAGAGGTTACGTATAGATGTCTAGTTAAGAACAATCTTTCTTTCGAAAGTACCGCACGTCATGTTCTCGTTTCGCCGTTCAACCAACTGTTGACGGTTTGCTCGAGCTTTTCAAATCAAGACTTTTTTTTTTTTTTTTTGAGCTTATTGTCTACTGTAAGCTCACTGGAGAAAAAAAAAAAAAAAACAAGTTCTGACACAAAGATTTCAAGTAACATTTTGGGATCTGCACATGTTTGTTTGTTTGTTTTTTTCCCATTCACTTCAGTATCCATGCCATGTGAGATCATTAAAATTTATCATGTGTGTCTCAAATTAGCTCGCGATATAGCGTAGACGCCTTCTACTAAAAACTCTTGCTCTTGTGAGGATTTACGTCACAACGAACCGTCTCCTTACTCAACTGCTGATTGCTATTATCAGTACTAATTACATTGACAAAATGACTATTCTCTGTAAAAAGTTCATAACTTTTAGAAGATCGAGACTTAGTTTTGCTGTCTCTCAATATTTAGCGAGTAAGCCTATTGATTTTTGCTTTGTTTTCTTAGTCTATTATATCGGTTCTAGGTGAGTGTCCAAATACATGTAGTTCATGAAAAAACAAAACGAGCAGAAATTTGGTAAGTTAGCCTGGATAGCGGTATCCCTACCTACTCTTCATCCAAATATCTATGGGTAACAAAGATACACACGGGACCTCCCGAATATAGGCCTACTTGTCATTTTCTGGTCTAGAGGTCCAACTTCCCCTTCCCCCAGAATCGAATTTGCGACACGTTTACTTTTATCGAAAGACTGAGGCCTAACCCCTCAGCCACGAGGGGGTTCTCCCCCCCCCCCCCCAACAAAATACAGTTTCTACACTTTGAAATGACCCATTAAGTTGTCATCTAATTCCAGTAATGAGGAACTGTATAACTGAAGAAGTGGGGAAATAAGCAGATCTAAAATATAAGCCATAGATTACTGATACTGTCTTTATATGGATATATGGCAAAATAGTCTATTGACTACATTGGAAGAAAAGAAATTACGAAAGAATCTAGATCTAGTGACAAGTGTAATTTATTAAAATGGCGATGATTGTTTGGCTGAAGTTCCGATATACATGTATAAGACCATATCATCAAGTTTTCATCAACAGTAGTGACTGCAATTCATTTAGATTGCAGTTTGCGCCAAATAATGTGACTTCTGGTTGTTAAGAGATCATCTTTTTATGTAGGGAGGTTGTTTTTGTATCCTGACAGCAACACAGTTACAGGGTGTATGATAACACACATGTACATCTAGGAGGATAAGATCCGCCACCTGATTGCTATCTTCTCACACTGAAACATATATTTAACAGACAAGAACCAACATGGAGACAATAACCATAAATAACTACAAACGAAAATAACTACAACACTCCACAAAATAAATATACAAAGAGCCCTTACTTTTACATGAAATTTAAAAAAAAAAAAAAAAATAGCGGCATTGTAAAATTTTAGAGAAAATGTGACATAACACACTGCTTTTAATACAAGATGATAATTCTAACATATGACTGGATGACATGATTTTCATAAAGGTGGCCAGCCACTAATCATAAATACACAAGCTATAGTAATCATTGACCTAGCTATCAAATACCAGCCCTACATTTTGATCACTGTCTAAGGACTTTTAACTTTATTTCATTTTCATAAAGGCCTACTGTATTTTTATTATTTGTTCTATTTTCCACTTTGCTCTAAATTCAGATAATAATCAATTTTGCTTCTATGACTGAAGGAATGAAGTTTGGGATACATAATAGAGAAAGAAACTAACATTATGAAATCTTAAGAGAGATTATTCCCCTATATCCATATACATGTCGTATTAACTGTATAATATACAGTAGGTTTTGTCATGCCATGGATAAAACAGTGAGAACAATTCTTCCATAAATGCTTTAACAACCACATTACACATTATTCAAAACGACAAATGATACTGATGTAAATAATAAAACCCAACAGACTGGACACTTTATGGAAGCAAAATAACTCATTTTCATTGAGTTAGGAAAGCTTTTAATCTTTGCTGTTGTTTCCATAAATATTGTGATACAAAATCATTCTAAATTACATCCTGTATGATACAACATAAATGTCAGAACCTGTAGACAAGTGATGCAGGTGGACGGAATCATTCATCAGCAGTTGCTTCTACAATAAGATGATAATCATGCCAAAGACGTTTACAGTTATGGACAAATTCATCAACTAACAAAAAGCATAAAAAAAAGGACAAACAAAATAGAACAAAATCAAACCAGAAAAATATCAGCTGTGATGGTTAGTGTTATACTTCTGGTACCTTGAGACAAAAACACCACTTGTGAAGACATAGGTCTAACTGCATAAAAAAAAAAAAAAAGAGAGAAATAAAAATGAGTCTGTTAACATGTAGTTACTCAACATTAGGTTATATCCTACTAGTATTTACCAAATTACATGAGAAATGGAAATGCAAACAGCATTAATTGATTCTTTTCATAGTTAACCAGGTACCTATCAAAGCCATAACTGAAAGATGCATTTCTTTTTCTGCCATACCATATCTATGATTATTAGAACAAATAGGAGCTATATCATAAGAAAATTCATGAAAACTGACACTACTGACAGTCATTTGTAAGTGAAGTAGCTGGACTACTAAAGCTTTGAAAAACAGTAGTTTGTTCTGGATTGGAAGATACACAGAAGTTATTCACCACTACAGACAGCTGATTGAAGCGAATGCTAAGTAGTCTAATGAAATTCAAATTTTGAGAAAACTGAAATGTTTGAATGCATCCTCTGTATTCTGTTATCAACGACGTATTTTCATTTATATTTTAGTTTCTTTTTGTGGAACTATGCAGGTATAGGCAGCACTGGGCTAGCCTTGTAAATATGAGAGGGTGCATTTTTTTTTCTCACAGAATTATTCTAGGTCCAAGAGTTTTTTGCATTAACAAAATTTGCCTTGGGAATTCATAAGCTATTGATAGGACCATTATGTCCCCCATCACCTCAGTCTGACAAACATCTAATTTTATCATGTTGTGCCTCATATTACACACATTTCCACTCCTCATTTATATTTTCTCTCTTTCTTATATTAGCTGGGACTTTCTCAATTTTAAGGCTGAAATACACTGCATTATAGGCATCATGTCCATATAGCAAAATAAATTTTGTTTTCCAAATAGTGAACCAATCATTCTTAAGTAGGAAACTGATGAATGAAATATGAATAATAGATAGATAGATATATAATACATATATCATACTTATAACTCAATAGCTTCTAGTTAATGAACATGTGAAAGTGTGCTCAAAAACCTATTCAGCAGCAAAGACCAAGATGATGAAACCAAGAGAATCTTAAGCTCATACTTCAACGTTATACTGACACTCTTTTTCATCACTGCTGTACTATAAGAAACAAAAACAGCAACACCAAGATCTGAAAAAACTGCCAAACTCCAGAATATGGTTCTTCTTACATGATGAATCCTGAACTGAAATGCATTAGTATTAACAAATGTTTCCCTCTTACAGTTTAAAAAAAAAACAAAAGCATATAATAACGATAATAATAATAGAGAACATTTATATAGCGCATATCCCTGTGCAGGTTCCAAGTGTTCCACAATCTACATTCATCCTGATGGACCCTATATAGACTCTCACAGACATTCTCATACCATGTGACTGCCCATCAGGCGCTCACATTCTTATGAGTCGAACAATAACGTAATGAAATTACACACAAGAATGGTATGGATTTTTTACTTGTGAGAGAAACAATAGCTTGCTGTTCTTACTTTGTAAATATATGTGGGTACCAACTCAATGGGTCCACATGACATATGAAGGAGAATGTATCATATGTGATCAATGATCTGATAAACATATGTCATTTCACAAAATTCAGTCATTCATATCTATGCATATATAACTTCATACAGTCAGCAATGACAAACTACACCCTCTGTAAGACATATAAAGTATACACTGCTCTTGGCATTATCAGTATGAGAGAATATCTTGCCTAGTCTTTATGAACATGTGCAGTCACAAATTGTAATTATATGCTACAATCGACAAGTTACATTACTATGATTTCTGATGGTTAGTGAGAACAGCGACAACAAAATCTGGAATAGACCAGTTTTAAAGCCTACAATGTTTAAAGCTAGATAAAGATAAAATTACGCTAAACTTTATTTGTTCTCATGAAGAAATTCCTTTCACAGTTGATGAGAGATAATATATGATATGCATGCATTATACATGTAACATACATGCATATTGACTTGAAAATGATCAAAATATCAGAGCAAGCCAGACTCAAACAAGAATTGCTGCAACTTGATTAGTATATCACTGATAGCATCAATGCCTTTCTGTAACAGTCTTGATAGATCCTTATATATAACAAATGCCTATTTTTTTCATCATATTTCACTTGATTATAAAGTGGGTGCAACTAGTCCTCCCGAATTATAATTAAACAATGCAAAAATTGAATCTACAATGATTATGAAGTGAAAAAAAAAACATTTCTACAGGCACACAAAATAGGTAGAATACTTGTTCATTCACATATGTACAAAATGTGTAGAGATTTATTGTAAAAACATGGGAAAAAAAAAAAAAAACTCCGGTTGTGTTGAATGTAATGCGATTAATACTATTTTATACATATCACATCATAATGAGATTTTGAGCTTCCTCTAAAACTGAAAGTATTATATCAAGATTTGTGCTGCTGAGTTCTGCATTTTTGGTCTAATATTAAAAATGTTCTCTTTTTTTCTCTTCCATTCTTATTCTAATTGTTTCTGAAAAAAACCCAGTTGTGTACAAAAGTCTTGAATAATTCAGTTTCATGTAAATGGGTGGTTCTCTTTTTAAGGCAAAATAAAACTGCAGGAACTTTCCCAAATGCGATGCCTCTCGTAACAATCTTTACATTGCTATGCTCTTACATAACACATTCCACAATACGTAATTTAGCTCTTCAATAATGTTCAGACATCTGGGGTCATGACCCTGGTGTGGCCGGGGCTCTAGAAGATGTCAAGAATGTAAAGGCCAAAACAAAGACTGTCACCTGTCTCGCCTGCCTGAAGAATTTCCTATCACTGTTCACTATCATCTTGTCTTGTTACATCACCAATTTCATAACAACATAGAACAGTATATATATACATAATTTCTTTAAATTCCATAAGCCCCCTATAAACCATTGACTAACATTTCTATAGATCATTTACCAATATACATTTGACTAGTTTTCTAGTGTACATCTTTATGCTGGTGTCTTTCTCTGCTCTTTCATACACTCTGCTAGTTTATTCTCTGTCATTGTCAATCTCTGCTCTAGAAGAGACACAGTCTGTGGAAAGACAAAGATAATATAATTGTTCAATATCATAAAAACTATCATGCTATTTACTCAATTCCTAAAACTTATTTAAGGAGCGAACAAATGCTAAAAATGTTTTTCTACAAAATTTCCTCTCAATAATGTCATGCAATAAATTGGATCAGAACCAAAAAAATTTACCCCACAAAATACTGAAACTTTGCTCTGTGAGAAAAAAAGAACTACAAGAATAAAATATGATGACTTTCACTAATATTATATGTCCAGATTTCTTAACTGTTTCAATTCCAAATACGTATACTGAATCAGTTCACCCTCAGGGATAAAATAGATGTTAAAATGAAGAACTGACATGGCCATGACCAGTAAAGTAAATATGCTTGTGCAATATGACAATATTATGCTTCAATAGTATCACAGACATGTCAATGCTTTAAAATGTTCTTCTCTCAATCTTTACTTGTACCTGTGTTAGGATTTCTAACTGATCCAGCGCATGCTGCTCATACTCAAGTGTTTGAACTTCTACAGACTGAGTACTATATGATGCTGGATAGTACACATACATTTCTAAGTCCTGAAGCTCTGCCCTCCTTGTGATGGAATACGAAAGAAAGTCCAACTAACCAGCTACCTTTGCATAAAAGCAGTCAACTGCTCAGATAATTTGACTTCTGCAGGCTAAGTAATACTACTTCAAATGTTCTGTTATTTCAATGCAGTAAAATGTCCAGATCTCAAGCTCTGCTGCTTATGATAGAATGTCTAATTCATTGGCCATGTGTTGCATGAAGGTTGTCAGCTGCTCAGGTAACTGAGCCACTTCAGTCTCAGCACTATCACATAATACAGTGTATTTAGAAAATACACGGATATTGTAATGTTATCAATGTTCTGTTTTCAGGTTTTGTATGGTCTTGTGTTAGGATGTCCAACTTGCCAGCCAAATGCTGCACCAAGATGGGTAAACACTCCAGTGATTGAACCTCTGCAGGTTAAACACCTGTACTATATGCCATGTAGACAGCACACAGGTAAGTGATGGTAAAAAAAATCTCCCTTCAACTTTTGCCCCTTACCTGTGTTAGGATGTCCAACTGACCAGCCACATGCTGCATAAAGGTAGTCAGCTGCTCAGGCAACTGGACTTCCGCAGGCTGGGTACGCTGAGTGACTGGGATCTCTGAATCGCCTGCACCTCTCAGTTTGGAATCATCTCTGTCTTTGCCGGTGCTCGTCTTAATTATATAGAATCAAAGAATTTTCAATTATACTACATAAGATAAAACAGCAAATTTATAGAACAAAAGAAAAATTTAACAATCAAAAATAAATAAACAAAAACATTTAACAATTGCAATTACGACTGAAAAAAAGTAAACACTTATGTTCTGTGAATGAACACATAAAAGCATGAATTATGTCCAGGTTATCAGCAGAATTTACTATCCTGTCAATGATGTCAATTCAAAGATCATCTACATAGATCGAAAATGATACAAAAAATACTTTAATACATGTACTGAGAACTATAGATTCAAGTACTGTCTTGAAACATACCAGGAAAAAGAAAATCATTGTCATAAAAGTTCACAAAAATTTATCACATCAAGAGAATGTCAGGTTATCACCACAAGTAAAGACATATCTTAGGAAACAAATTGGGAAAATAGAGAAATGGTAATTTTGAAAATAACATTCACCTGCACTGGCATGACATTTGTAATGCCATGTGTGACATCATCAAGGCTACGAATCTGCTGCCTGGCATCCACCTGGATGATGTATACAACAAAGATTTTTGAAAACTGAACATTCCAGATATCCATGATTCAATTATGGCTATTTTGGTACCCACCAAGCTAAGATTTTTGAATTTGTTCTTGATTATACAAGCCATGAAAGAAAACTGCTGCTAAAGTTTCTCTCATTCTTCAATGAGTACAATACAACACCCCCCCCCACACACACACACACAATAGAATTTATAGCTTCAACTGACATGCATTTTCATTTGTTTGTTTTTCTTAAGCCTTTCAATCCTAAGAAAGTAGGATTATCTTGACCACAACATCCTCATTTATTCTGTGATATTTAAATATATATATATATATATCCTTCTATATACAGGTGACTATTAGAGTAACAAAAGTACTCAGGGATTATAATAGCTACATCTCAATGCAATTCAAAGACGTTCAATTGTAAAATGTAAAATTTAGTATGTAAAAGGCTATCAGTAGCTACCAAAATTTCACATGTGTAAACATACAGCAAGCCGCATGTTCTCACTCACAATAGGACAGTTAATGTAGATCTTTAAGTAGTAGCTCATCTCTATAAAAAAGCCCCCATGGGGGCCCTGGGTTTATAAGTAGGTTCTGTGCTCCCACTTGCAGGTGGTGTAAGCCCGCCATCGGTGGCATGTCTCCCATGGAGTGCCATCCTCGACGTTCCAGGGGAGACATCTCTTCTCCTTGCTACTGTCTTCTGTCCCGCTTTCTTTCCTCTCTTCTTCTTGACTTGTAAACATATCTAACCGTGTTTGACACAATATAGCCGTAAACCTGCTGATGTTTCCTTAAACCCCAACACAAACAAACAATCTCATAAAAAAAAAAATGGCAGGACGGTTTATAGCCTCTTTTTAAGTTATTATAACAATACCATAAAGATGGCAACAAGTCATCTCCAAATTTTACATCTATTTTCATCATAGTTTAGCTGCATAACAATTCTTGTCACATAAACCAATCTTTATTATATTCTCCACAAAAATCAACTTAACTAATTCAACCACTGGGTCCTCCCTCATGGCTGTCACTGTTACTGATTTTAAAAAAAAAATCTGTATAATATATGTCTCTTGATAACAACATTTGCTGTAATAACAAGCAAACCATACCATGTTTTCTTCTGGTAGTGATCTTGGAGAGATCCTCTCTTGTCTGGGAGGAATGTCTTCTATAGTTGGTCGTTCCACAGATCTGTCCCGTCTGCGTTTTGTTTTTGCGGTTTCTTCCTTTACAATATCAAAGTTTGTTTTCCAGACCAAAACCTGATGATAATAGTCATATTTCAGTCAAAAAGATGACAGTCATATTTCAAAAGGAGATAACAGTCATATTTCACTCAAGGAGATAACAGGCATATTTCACTCAAGGAGATAACAGTCATATTTCACCCAAGAAGATAACAGTCATATTTCACTCAAGGAGATAACAGTCATATTTCACTCAGGGAGATAACAGTCATATTTCACTCAGGGAGATAACAGTCATCTTTCACTCAAGGAGA
This sequence comes from Peronia peronii, assembly GCA_039654565.1. Classification (NCBI taxonomy): domain Eukaryota; kingdom Metazoa; phylum Mollusca; class Gastropoda; order Systellommatophora; family Onchidiidae; genus Peronia; species Peronia peronii. The sequence continues at coordinate 17,023 of JBCEWB010146266.1, read as the reverse complement.
TAACAGCCATCTTTCACTCTATGAGATAACAGTCATCTTTCACTCATGAAGATAACAGCCATCTCTCACTCATGGAGATAACAGTCATCTTTCACTCAAGGAAGGATTTGGCAAACTGACCACCAGCAGCAACTCTACATTGTGAGCACACGACTTCATTGTTTCACTAAAGTATCTGTTCCATTTTCCATGAGTATCTATACAGTATAACATCATGCTAATCACACTGTGAATGAGGAACTTTGTTTAAGGCCAACTGTCACACTGACACTAAATTCTGGTTTTACTTTGATTATATTTGAAGCATAATATTTGTAACAAATTATAATCTACTATAATGTGACTTAAGTATCGTGCCATATCCATGCTCTTTTAATGCACATTTTATTTCACTTGTGACAGATATACCCAAATATAAACACTGTAACATTTTGAGATTTGAGGAAGTTTGTACCTATATCAAGTATCGCTTGCGATTGTCACTTTTTCATTATTTGGTCTCCAATGAGTTCAATGGACTGCCATTAGAATTAATGATCATTGCCAATGATTGAGAGACAAACATACAATAACCGCTGAATAAAATATGCACAAAGCTAATCCAAGAAATGTGTGTATAAACCCAACAGTAAAGTAATCAGGATAGAATTGGTGAAAGTAAAAAATGTCAGCCTCTTGAAAGAGCCACAAACTGACCCTGCAGAATTTTGCGACTGCAAAATTTCCCATTTTCCACACTGCAGCCGCAAAATTCGTGATTTTCCGCAAAATGTTGCAAAAATTGTGTAACTGACAATGAAAAAAAGGAAATATGTTTTACCAAGGAAGATAGCGAATACTATTTATACCATTTAGCTTTAGTAAATTGATAGTGATTTCCTCTTGTCTTGCACATCTTCCATTCGCTTTGCGTAGGCCTACTGTAGCACAGGATGCATATGTTGAGTATATCTACATGTGTTTCACTCGAGATGGATGCCTTCATCACATCATCAAGAAAATGTCAAAGCTCAATTCAAAATGTGGGCTAAAGCCCACTGCAAAGGACAGGCAGAAACAATTTTCCAAAGGAGACATTCAAGGCTGGGAAAAGTTGTTTTATACTGATTGCTAATATTGTGTTGCACCACACAAAATACTCATCAGTCACCTCTCACAACATCCGTGAAGCATATTGCACAAGAAAAGAAGCCAGAAGACTGAGACTTTGGGCCAGCCTGCCAAATTTCAGCAAGTCTCAACTAGAGCTACACGCACTGGACTGCCACTGTGGCTAATGAAGGTAAATGTTCTCTAGATCTAATTTATGATTAATCATAAAACTAATCTAGTCTAGATCTAGAGATCTAGTCCAAACATACAAAAATGTTAAGACTTTCTTTCAACCCTCATCTTTAATTTCAGCTTCCAAATTTGATGAGATCTACACAAGACCTAGACCTAGATCCAAAGCCTAATACAGTTAATATATTTTTGTACATTAATCATATTTCTTTATAACTGCTTCCATCAACAAACATCCTTTGCTGGTGATATTGAAGAAGTTAACTTGGAAACAGTTGCCAAATTTTTTAGTGTTCTGATTTCCTGATGTCTTGAATGGTTCCCAGTTTGTATTTGCAAGGCTTTGGAATGCTGTGGATCTCAGTCGTGTACTCATATCAAGAAATATGAGTGGTGGCCAATCTTGCTTCACAAGGTCTTTGAGTGTTACAGAAAGTTTTATTAAAGATTTCTTAGCTCAGGCACATGAATGGTGTCCCGATTTGATTTTCCAGACCTGGGGATGCCATCAAATTTCTAAAAGTGTTTTCATTTTAAGAATATGAGCTCTTGACATTTCATTCAGTTTCCATGTGTAATTTATTGTATATCATGTGTTGCTTTCAGAGCTCAATGAAGTGTGCCTGGAATGGGTGTCAATGCTTGCAGGAGCCAATATTCCACTTTCTAGGACCGATCATCCTGCTGTAAGGGAATTTCTGAAGAAGAGAGTAGTCAATGGAAGATCAATCTCCTGATGTTCCGACGCAGAGTGGAGCATTTCCCTCTACAATCTGGTTCTGTCACAGAGGAGAAGCTCTAACAACGAACTCTTTGGAGCGTGACTTTTTTTGTATTTAATTTCACTAGAAATTATTTTTTAAAATTAAATTTGCCATAACAGGAAAAATGGATTTGTTTTATTGAATTTTGAAGGACGTTGTTTGCACATGATTTATTGTGAGGTCTTACGTTCTTTAAAATAAAGTTTACAATTTGATTTTTAACAATAGGTAGCTGTGGGAAAGGAAAACAAATGCAAAATTTTCACAAAATTTGCCTTTTTGAGGTTGCAAAGTTTGCCTTTTTAGATGCAAAATTTTGATTTTTTTTTTCCTGCAAAATTTCGAGGGGACAGCACAAACCACAGTCAATCCATACCTGTTCATCATGTCCACCTGAGGCAAAGTAGTCTCCATTCCTTGAGAACATGGCAGCAGTTACTGGGCCCTAGGGGATTATCATTTTAAAAAATGTTACAGGGATGACCAACAGCTTAAATTAATACCATCAATGAAAAAGACATGCAGAATTACAGAAAACTGAAAGGATTAATTAACTTTACCTATTTTAACTGAAGCTGCCAAGCTATCTACGTCTTGCAGCAAATCCTGTCATTTATCAGTATTTTCTCCCTACTTTCTCACTTTTTCCTTTTCACTATTTCTTTTTTTCCCTAAAACTAAAAACAAAACAAACAAAATCTATAAATTAATTTGTGCCAAAATACTTTTGATGCTATGGATCGCATATGGAGTACGCATCTCAAAAAAAGACATCTTTATATTTGCTATATATTCAAATCTGATTGTTTTTCAGTTATAGAAACATCAGTTGTTTTTCAGTTAGCAAACATTCGACCAAAAGCAACAATGGGTGTAAGTCATTGACAGCTGACTGATGGTGAAAGAATTGTGTCTGTTCCTTATACCCTTCAGGTTTTACAGTGGAACACCACACCATAAATTTAAATACAGATGCGTCACAGCACACACAAGTGCTTTGTTGTGGACAGAACTCCTGCTTGCCCATTCAGTGATGTTCTCTCCTCCACCTCTTTCTTTGGTGTTCTCCTTCTTTCATCATGTTAACAGAATGCTCACCTGGTGTCCATGTAATGTGTAAAATATCCTGCCTTCCAACAGATCGAAAATCTTTAAGGTAGCATCATCTGAACCAGTCAATAAATAGTTGCCACTTGCATGGAAGGACAGTTTGTTCACAGATCCAGCATGGGCTAAAAAGGAAAAAGAAAAAAAAGAGGTAAATTCTTGTAAGAAACATTCATATCTAATCTATAAATGAATTTGAAGTAATTTACTCTGATTAGTAATAACCTGTTGCTACTTGTGTTTGGACAGAGAGTTAGTTCACTGATTCAATTTGGGCTGCAGAAAACAAAGCAAATAATGATATATTCTTGTATGAGAACTTCATCATCTTATGAATGTAACACGAAGTGATGGATAATCAGAAATCAGTAGCCACTTTCATGGACTAAAGGTGTGTACTCAGATTCAGGATAGGGCTGCAAACAACGAGGTAAATGTTTTATTCTTGTTAGAAAACTTTCTGTGACTATTGCTATTCTATCAAATCATGCATTTGAAATGTTCAGAAAATATCTGCAAAGCAATAAATGAAGTCAACAGCTTTCACCCCACATCAAAATTAAGAATTGATTGAAACCAGTGCTTTTTTTTTCTCCCCTCCAAAAATTCGTAATATGATATCCGGTATAAACTTCTTAATACATCCCATGAAACAACCTGCATATGATGAAATTTAATCCAGTTTTCTATTTGTTTTGTTTCAGAGCATTCAGTTTTTCTTTTCTTGTTCTATACCTGTGTGGTTCTGAAGGATTTTGTTCATTCTAATATCCCAAATCTTGACTGCTCCATCTGTAGATGCTGAGGCTATACAGGTGCCACTAGGGTGAAAATCTACACAGTTGACAAATCTGTAAAAAGAAGAAAAAAATATTAACAGATGTTAACATATGTTTTTATCATTTTCTGCACTACATGATAAAGATTAGGTCAATAAGATATGGTTAGTCATTCTGGAAAAAAATAATTATTACTGTCAAACAGATCATTCAGTAACCCAGCATTCTCAAAGTCTCTAGTCTATACTATAAATCAGCAACAAATCCCATAAAAGACTTATGACTTGAAAACTGCTGAATGTATCCATATGAAATTTGGCACACAACATTGTAGCATGTAGATCTGTGTTCCTACTTATATAAAGTCCAAAAAAGCTTACTATGTTTGACAGTATTCTAAAAATCCTATAATAATTGAATAATAAACACGAGAGTGTTTTATCCAAATTATATGCTCAACAGAATGGCACATTCAAAACACCAAACACGTTTTCTTTGAGTAACATTCAGTTAAATCAAACAAAATACCAAAATCGAGGTGCGCACACTTGCCATACACTTTTAAAGTCATAGTGCATTATCCGTCTGACCTATGTTTAAATAATCTCCCACGAAGGCTATGGGTTCTCTTCTAGTAATTAAAAAATCATCACAAAATAACTCTGTATTTCAGGTTTTGCTTACCCTCCAGTTTCATGGAATGTGTGGATACACTGCTTGCTGTTCAGATCCCACAGTAGGACAGTTTTGTCATCACTACCAGACACAACAAGGCGACCATCAGGAGAAAACCTGGGAAAAAATACATCATTTGTGGGCTAACAAATTCATGATATTCACATGTTCATTCTATCTGCAATCCAGGAATAAGCAGAGAATTTTTAGCTGCACTATCTTACTAGTGAAATCAAACCTACTAAAAACTTAGTACATGATTTCTGTTTCCTTTCCAAATCATAAAAAATTGTGTGCTCCACTCAACTGAATAAAAAGGCTCACAATTTAAAAACTCTTCATTGATCTCTTGTACCTGAAAGAAAGGCAGTTAAAAATAATGTCAACTACACTCAGTCACTATTTTCAACATTACAAAACTCAAATAAAATCCCAAAATCAGTGGCAAATAATAACAACACAAGACTGAATGAATTAAACACCTTACTAAACTTTTTCTGCCCAAAATCTGATACATTTTCTTGGTATATATCAAGAAGCTTTACTTCAACAAGTCTGGCATTTACTGAACAGTTTCATATTCAATACCTTGCTCACTTCTTCATTCTGTCTTTTTGAGAGCTATATCTATATCTTTCTTATCTTTCACAACCAGCAATTGATATAGCATACCTGATTTGCAACTAGCATTCCACAAACAAAAAATTCACATGCTGTGACTATTTCATATTCTTCTTAGACGACAAAAGATTTTTTTTTTTGCTCAATCTTATAGAAACTTATCTTTTTCCTGAATGTTGTTTCTCCACTTCAATTTCATGCATTCCATCTGAAACAGAAGTATATGATACTTACTTGGCTGTGCGCACCCAATTGCTGTGCTGAGTTAATGAAAACATGAATTTCTGCCGATGGACTGTCCACAACTGAAAAATTTAACGGACACAAAAGATAATATTTGTAAAACAAGCCTAGGTAAAGCTGTCTCAATCTCTAAAGTACTACTAGTTTGAAGAAAACTTTGAAATCTGCTTCCACTGTAAGTAGTAGACTTTCATCAATGACTTACATATAAATCACTGCATTAATGAATAAGTTACTGTTACAACTTACATATTCTACACACAACAAAACTCTGATTAAAAGACCAGTGATACAAAATTTGTTAACAAAATGGCTAACTTACTTTGACAGTTTTGTCATCTGAGGCGGTGACCATAGCTTGACCATCCGAAGAAAAATCAACACTCCGGACATTGGCTGTGTGGGCACGGAATACTGTGGATTCTCCTTTCCTGTCATGAATTTTAAGATAAAGCATATAGGTATACATACAGATTTACAAAGATATTTCTCATCACTTAATTGGTTGCTGCACTAAAACTATGGAAGTTCTGCCCAAACATAAATGTTGAAATGTTCTAAATCATGAATCTTCTTTTTATCTTCTTTTATATCTCTCACATCACAACAGACAAGAATTAGATTATTCTAGTCCAGGAAATTGATGTCCCGACTCTATGCATGAATCATCTGACAGTATCACCAGATAAGATGTTGGCCGCTGCAGTCAATGAGACTGAATAGGTTTTGTTCCAATCTTTGCTGACTTCATGGATTCTCATGCCACTAGATTCAGTGATATTGTCCATGAGAGAAGCTGGTAGTCTGCTTCTTTTTCTTTCTGCCACAGTCTTGCTTTGAAAAAGTCTTCATAAGATTTGTCTGTTGGGTTCCATAGTGCGTGGCTCATTTATCGTAACATTCTTTTATTTGTTAAGGATAGAGATTTTCTAGTTGTTTCCAATTCATTCAATATGAATGAAATCAGAGAGGTTATTATGCCTGATTAAGAGAAATTTCTACTCACCAGTTATTCAGCATGATTAAACCAGTGGTTTTTCTACCAAACACAATTAACAGTCTATCAAATTCAATATTCTAATACTCCCCAGCTCATACAAAATAATAAATGAAAAAAACTAAAGATAATCACATTTCTAAGCTCTTATGACCATTATTAAACAAAATGTTATCACCCAACAGAAAATAGGCCAGACTTACACACTGGGTATCCACAAACGCACAGTTTTATCTCTCGAAGCTGATGCAACTAGATGACCAGAGGGGGAAAACCGGACACAGTTGACTGCATCCTGATGCATGATATATAAAAAAAAAGCAAAAACAAAGACGATATAGTTTAATCAGGACTCACCAACAAAATTACACATATCGATAACATAGTACACAAAAAAATGCATGTAAATCAGCTGAAACACTTTATTTAATACAGAAAAACAGCAAATTTCAGACTAAAAATATCCTGTACAGTAATTTACAAGATTGACATATGCGCCATGTCATTTTACAAGCCTCAAAAGTCACCTCTTAGATATCAGTTCTCTTAACCCCCCCTCCCCCCCCCCCCCTCCATTTAGTTATGTGAGAGCAAAGCATTTTCAACATATGCACATAATGCCGTCACTGAATCATTAAAAATCCTGCTTTACTGAGAAAGTGGCTGATTTTTGTTTACGCTTGTTGGGCTATAATCTCTTAAATCTACGACATTTTATTATATTCACCATGATAAAGGAGCTATACTATAAAAGTGTTATCGATGAACATCAAACTAGCTACATTTTTTTTCTTCAACAGAGATAACATCCTTCTAAAAGAAAAGCTGTTATAAAAAACAAACATACACACGCACGAAAAAACAAAAAAAAAAAGCTCATGATAATGTATTCCTTACCTTGTGTCCTACAAATCTGTATGCTCTCATCTTGGCTTTAAAGTTCCATACCATCAGATTGTTGTCTAAGGAACTGGATGCTGTGAGAGATAAATGGGAGTGTCTGCTAGAAGCATGAGTAGTTGAAATGATTGAATATATCTCTTGCCTGATTACACCCAAAGAACAAACTCAACAGAAATGTAACTTTTAATTCTCACACCAGGTATTGTACAGTCACAATGAAATGCAGTATAAATGTGTAGAACATATTTCACAAAAAATGCAATCCCAAAGAACACTTTTAATGCAGGATGCAAGTATAAATTTCAGAATTTACAGTCAATTTTCCTGAACGAATCTGAAAATGATAGCTCTCAAAAATGGCCATAATCAAAATCATTTCACACATTTGATTCCAAAAACAAAGACTGAACATTTGTTGTGTTCTTGTGATATAAGATAATGGAAGACATATAGATCAAACTTTGAAACAAGCTTACTAAGGTGCAACAGATATACTGAAGAGTTGAATTTTTTTTTTTTTGGTGGAATATTTAAAAACAGTCAAAAGCTACTCATCTTTTGGACTCAAGTTTCAAATCATGACTGCCTTCATAGTAATTGTATTCTTAAAACTAAATGCATACCAAGCTGTGTCATATTGGGATTAAAATCCACTGAAGTGACCACATCCCGATGGCCTCGGAAATGCCTTTCCAAACTTGGATCCTCCTGAAAAGAGAACATAATTTACAGCACTTTTCAGCAACAGAGAACTGACTTAAAGGCAAAACATATAGTAAGTATGTAGAAAAACAAGATGCTTCTTGTAATTCTGTGATACAAAGAATTATAAATATACAGCTCTTATTCTCTGGGGACCAGCAGCCACTTTTTATTGTCATGGATGCATGATTCCACATTACACAAATCTTATGGGCTTTACTACTTGCGACAAAGTATCTTATCGTCTGGTGGAAGACATACAGTACTTATGGTAACAATGTTAATATGCATTTAAAAATTAAACGCCTAAGAAAAGACAGAAAGCTAATCAGTTTCCATAACTATCCCACAGGCACAAGCTAAAGAACTTGGGTTCATTCTTTTGTGTAGGTCCTTGATCTTGCATTTTTTACATAAAATGTCTCTTGCTTGCAAGAAATCAGTCTAGATACTGGTTCTTTCTAATTTTCAGATCTATGTCTGGTCGATGTAATCAAAGAACCCATTCAATTTCTATATTACTTGGTGATTTTAATATAGCCACTTCCAGCCTCTTCGGCTTGTATTGACTTTATATTTCATTTCAATAATAATATTGTTACATCTCCCAACAAATCTAAAATCTAGAAAAAAACTAGATATCTAGATCTAGATCTAGGGCTTCAGTCTTGATAAGTGAAGTGGCTATATAGACCTGGGCCCCCATGGAATATTTTTGTTATACAGACCCGGACTATTTTTAAAACACCCCTCATGGACCCGGATCACGGATGCGGGGCTATTTTTAGAACAGACCCGGGTTCCCATAGAATATTTTTGCTATACGGACCCAGGCGATTAAAAAAATTTCTTTTTTTCAAAGATGACTCAGATATAGATATGTAACTTAATACAGTGTAATTGATATATTTATAATGAGGTAATACCCTTTCGTGTCAGCGGCAATCTTCGTGCGTATGTTCAACTTCCTGCGCACTGTGGCGGCCCAGTGTGTTTACATTTTTCTGACCTCCGGTCAGGTGAAGTTCAGTGGTTGCAGAGAAACAACCACAGACGATTTCTTTTTCAAGCAAAGTGCCCCATTTGTTAAATTTAAATGAAGAATAATTGATTTCTACTATTTGCCATTACTATCAACGACCTGTTTTAATACTCAATGCGATATAAAAAGAAGCAGAAATCGAGAGACTGAGAGAGAGAGAGAAAGGAGAGATAGAAACAAAAACAAAAAAAACAAAAAAAAAACGGAGGATATTTAACATTATAAGCTTTTGAAGAGTAAAATAGTAGGAATAAACGACTTTCATTTTCATCTAATAAATATCTGTCTGACTATGCTTTCTTACTCAAGGCATTTGATTTAGCTCTACAGCTTGATCAAAAGCTAAACCACATTGATCCAGGTCTGGATCTAGGCTAGATCGCATCTCAGTTCACGATAGATCTCAATATGTACATGCAAGATTTATTGGTGTTTTGCCCATCATCCAAATCTAGATATGATCCAATATCAATGCCTGATTCCTAATTACACACTGTGTCCTTTTCATAGACTCTAGCAAACGAGTTCAAAAGCGAGTGAACGAGACAGCGAGAGCGCAATGGCGATCGACGAGGCAGAAGAAACAATCTCTTGCTGCTGACCAAAGCGCCATACAGAGCGTACAACACCCTGTGTAGCTGCCTCAAAACACGCGCTAACACACCCTAGATATCACAGAACTCTCATATGATTCATCAATGAAGTTCCCTTTCTATTATTAGACCACGAACGTCATTTTATCAACCAATGACAGCCCACCAAAAAAGGTGTGTTTCCTCAGTCGGTTTCTGTCGGTCTGAACAGTAACAGCGCTGTGGGCCAAGTGTTGGTTTCTGTTGCTCTAAACCTTAGGCGGTGATCTCAGGCATGTCAGTTTTTCTCGGTTTAAATACGAAAGTTAAGCAAGCATTCAATATAGTTCTATTAGATTTATTATTCCTGCACCAAGACAACCCGTGTCCCATTAGTAAAACAGTACCAAAGGGACACCCTGTCGGCATAGGAAGCCGACTGATCTACCTGGTACTACTACCTTGAGTCTGGGTAGCAAGCCAATATATTTAGAAAGCATACGTGTCCCAACAGCAAGTCAGTAAGCAAAAGTATTCTATGGGGACCTGTGTCAGTTCTAAAAATAGCCCCGGGTCCGTGTCCACGGGGGTGTTCTAAAAATAGCTTGGGTCCGTATAGCAAAAATATTCTATGGGGACCCAGGTTCGAATAGCAAACGGCATTTGATAAGCTTTTCAACTTCCTTGTGCCTTGAGGGTGGTTATCTCAGTCTCAGCTTGGACTTGAATCACTTGATCTAGATCTGATTCTTTCCAGTTCAATTTACAGTATCACTCTGGTTAAATGCCTGTTCATACATAGATGTATCTAACTGAAACTTTCCTACCATATTTTATCACCGTTTAAACTCATGTTCGAACATATAAATGGTTTCGTATCAAATACTTTGCCGGCTGAGACCCAAACAAAATCTGTAATCTTAAACTTTACTCAACTTTGTACGTAAAACTACGACACATACCAGAGTAGACATGGTGTCACAACAATATCCTGTTGATATATATCGCTGTAACCATGCACTAGACAGAAAAGATGTACAAAATAGGAGAAAAATAAAAGTATAATATGTGCATAGAGGCGCAACGTTTAGGTCTACTTGTCAGGTCTGATCTTGTTTTGAATGAGAAGTTATGGAAACGACGATAACTAACTCCCTAGCAGGAGAGCATTTCGGGGTCTGTGTGGCTATTATTCCGTTCATTTTCTCAGTACCACTACTCCTGTGAGTCTTTTAGTCTAAACAAACGATTGATTTATTATCATGTATGAAGCCTTTCAATCCCAAGAAAGTAGAATTATCTCGGTTTTAAGTGCCTGCCCTGTTTTTGGTGGGAAAAATTCTGTGGGTAGGAATTTGGAAATTTGGCCCTGTCAGCAGCGTCTTCTCCTACTCTTCATCTGACTTTTTTTTTTTAACTGCCAAGGATTCCTTAAAATATTCCATAAAATGCGTAACGTACACATAATTGTTCTCCGAATTGTTTTTGCCCTTATCCAAGAAGGCTATTCGTCGGGCCTCCCTACCAAAGAAGCTAGGGAACCGTTGAGAGTGAGCCACTGATACGATTGAAGCAGGTGTGCTCAGCATTTATACCATGGTGGCAGTTATTAGAATGGCTGTCTTTTCCTGCTTCTAAAATGCCTGTCATGACTGAAATTACACTGTTCTATTGCAATATCTGCAGGGACATGGCAATGTAAATGTGTTGGTCTGATTTTTCTGTCTCATATTTCGCTGCTAATAACATGGATTTTAGGCACTTAGGAGATTCATCATTAATTTCAACATAAAATTAGTTATGCATAACTTTGTTGTTGAGTTGGATGCCGGTTGACCGTATCTGTCTTGAATTTCTAGACTTTTCTTTTTTAAAACTTGGGGCATTGGGAATAATTATCATAGTCTAAAGAAAAACACAAGAAGCTATTAGCCAGGAGAAGGCCACTGGGTACTGTCATCAGTTTTCCACTTTTATGTTTTTATACCTTTCAGTACTTAACAACAATAACAACAACATATTTCGTCTGTAGCACTGCCTCTCATAATGTTTTTGATATTTATAGAATGGGTTTCTAAAGCATACCTGAGATAAATTACATCTAAACCTAATTCCTCCTTTACTATTTATGGCGATCTTTCCCAAACTTGGTTTGTTTCGTCTCTCAACCTCCTTCCTGGTGGTTATCTCGAGATCTTTCCCAGTATACATGTCTAGTTACTTCCGCAATATTTTATTTGTTCAAAGCTGGCACAGTTGGCTTGTTAACAAGAGTGGTTTCTTTTTTTTTTCTTTGTTAGGGAGGTATGTAGGGGAGGGGGCACCTGGATTGGCCAGTTTCGGGTCAAAATGTCCATTTTCGAATTTTTGTATTCTTGAAAAGAGCAATCATTTCTGTAAAAATTATAGGTCCAGAATGTTTTTATGACTACAACATGTATTTATTGCAGATTTTTTATTTTTTATTTTTTTATTTTTTTATTTTGTTATTATTTTTTTTTTAGATGAGGTAATCAAAATTCAGCAAAATTCCCTCAAACTGGGGGAAAAAATGCTATTGCCAACTCTTTCCTTCTGCCCCCCTCGATAAGAGCAACTGTTAAATTCAACATGGGTTTTGTGAGGATTTTAACTGTTAAAAAAATCACTGGGCTTTGCTTATGGAGATTACACATTGCGATTCAGTGAAGTGAAAGAGAGAAATGTCTCTATAAGAGGATATAAGCTTGTCAAATAGCAAATATAGGCGCTAAAGCCACATTTGAGACTCAAGAACAGACCCTTCATGAGGAATTAAAGAGAGAGGACTTCATATGTCTTTTTCTATGGTTGCTTCGATGTCCTCTCTACCAAATTATAGAGTTTTGTGCACTTTGGAGATTTTTCAATGTGCTTCATAGTCAATAGGTTTGTGTGTGTGTGTTTGTGTGTGTGTGTTTCATCTTTCGCAAAACTTTTTTTTTTCCTTCTTATTTTTCAAACTTCTCCGAAACTTCGCAACATTTCGTTTTCATCATGTTTCACTCACATACTTTCCTTGACACGATAATTTTTTGTTTTAAAATGGCACGGGCTTTTTCTTGTATCACTTTGACTTTTTGAGAAAAACAAAACTAATGAACAAAAATGCTACTTTTGTACAAATTTGACATATGGCATTTCACAAATTCATAAAATAATAACAAATCAATAAAACCCAAATGTCCCCTAGTGTCATATTTTAGATATTAGATGCCAGATATGACATACAGGGTTTGAAACGGTTTAGTATATGGTAAAAAAAGGAAGAGACAGTTTTTAAAAACCAGGGCAAATCCAGGATGGTGGCCGTTTCCATGGCAATCCGACATGCTAGCAAGTTTCCAAAGACATATTCTGAATCAGACATGCCTGTCAATTGCACATGCACATAATGAAATGATCTAAGGTCAAAGGGAAAAAACACAAAGTTTTCAGGTGCCCCATCCCTGCCCTTTAATAAAGGCTTAGAGCACACTCTGTGGAACTACTAGGGCACTTCTTTTTGTCTCCGGTCAGTAGGCTACACTGGCCTATAGTCATAAGATAATAGGCAGGATTGACCGTTGACACACTACAAGTAGTACATCGACGAGATAGACCTAACCGAGATAGCTACATGTACCTGCAGGAGGTTGAAAAGCGCATGAAGAAGACCGAATAAGGGGTCGCCGAGGCTGTGTGGTAAGCAAAATGCGGACTGCCCATCGACAGCAATCCAAACAATCCAAACCAACAAGAATCCATAAAATTAGATATAAATATTGGCTAAAAATTGAATATACCAAACTGTCGAGACTGGTTGGCTCTGAAAGTAAAGTTCATTATTACCATTCTGTGGCTTATGTTGCTCTGAATGCCAGAAGTGTAACTGTATACGAAATTATTTCAGATTCGGTAATATGGGAGCTGCTAGGTCTGTCGAGCGACAATATAGCGTATGAACTACAGCTGATGAACTGATAAGGGTTAACTAGAATTCCTTAACCTTAAATTGTCTGGTTTGATTTGACGCTACATGATATATAGTTTAACGCTGCTCAGAACTATATTAACAGAACTTTTTAAGAAATTCTTTCAGATTCTAAGACCTCATTAACTGTTCCAGGAAATTTATTCAGAGAGAGCATACAGCCGGAACTGGGGCATCTTTTAGTCTCCATCAAGGCATAAAATGGAATTCAATGCATTTTTTAATGCTTAATAATCTCGTTACTAAGAGTATAACGTACATACTTTTGATAAATCGACACAGAATACATAAACTTGCTACATTTGGTCGGCAAAAGTTCAATGCTGTGTTGATGTCTGACTTGACCGGCCTGAAAGGGCTAATATCTAAAACACCCAGGAGACAACATAATTAAACATTAGGGATTCCCGCAGCAAGAAGATTCATGATTGGACAGGTTCAGTAAATTACGTTTCTGCGCTGTTTGTTGTAACGACATCCTTCGCATTATTCTTTTATTTTATCATCACTCTCTTTTAAGTTCCCATCTTTCTAATTACACGCTTGAGCCAAGTCAAAATTACAGTAGCTGTTGTAATTAGCTCTTTTAGAACCTTCCAACAGTGACAAATTTCAGTCTCCGAGTCACACATAAACACATGTTTGCGCTGTGAAAACAGGACTTTAAAAAAACAAAAACTGATTTTGACATCCTCTTTTTCTGTATTTTTTAAAACCCTGTTTTCAGATAATATCTACCGGTGAGGGGAAAAGGGGGAGGGGGTGAGAATTTAAAATAAGAGGATGAGGATGCAATAGGAAGATTATAATCTAAAAGTGGGTGTGGATGTAAATGTGGGTGGATGTGGATGTTGGTTTATCATCCTGCATTCTTGTTTGTCCTTTTATTCGTGCAGAGCGGCAAAAAGTATGTGTGAAGGTAACAGACAAAAAGTGAGCTCGATGAGATCACTCTACTGACTGAACTTTGAAGACGATGGTGAGTACAAAAAAAGAGGAAAATTCTAAGTAAACAGTACGCTGTAATGTGTCTTATTTCACATACGGTGGTCGATCAGTGGTGAGGTTCGACAACTGGCCTATCCTGGTTAGATCATTTGGCCAATAAGGAAGTTGGTGCAAAAATGCCTCAGCAGAACTGGTTGCCGTCTGTGCCTAAAAATTATTCATGATTACAACAAACGCAGTCGTTAGATGATGAGAAAATACGAACTGAAATTTATTTAGCAAAAAAAAAAAACCAAACAAACAAACAAACATACAAACAAATCAGAATAGGTCACTTGATGACCAGCCCGGCGATATAACTATGACAAAGAGTCTTGACGGTTGATGTGACCGGCCCAGTCATGTTAACTCGCGGCGCTTTGTGACAGCCACAAGTTGCCACTATTTGCCTATACTTTTTTTTAGTTGCTGTCCGACGTGTTCGAACACACATACAGGTAACACACATAATTTGAAAATTTAGCAAAGATAAAATAAACCAACATAGTGGAAAATCTCACAGCACCAGTTACCTGCTGTGAGGATGCATTTTATCCAACAGGAAGATCTTGTCTGTGATTCCTGGATGTCTGTATGCAAGGCTTACCAGAAAAGGTAAAGATCGACCCACAGACACCACGTCAAATGACAACTCCAAACAAATCCTTTTGAATAAGACGGCCCTGTCAAGCAAGAACTGCATTGTCGGACAGACAAACTGGTATTAGTCTGTAAACTAATAGTGATAAAGACCATTATTATAAGCTAATGCCTTTGCAGGTATCCACAGGTTACCTACCTTCTGTCGTCACAACTTAGTAAACAAGCAGAACTTTGCCATGAATTTGACAGTTTTCACCCTCGTCATTTTACTTAAGTCACACTCTTTTTATTTGTTTTTTGTTCGAATTTCTTTTGTCTGTTTTTGTTTGCCTCTCTGTAAGTATATGCAAACTCTGGCGCGAGCAGTGTGTACATCTGCACATGTGTACCTGCGTTTACCACTTTGTGCGCGGTAACAGTCAGTTAGAAAAAAGAAAAGTAATCAAGGGGAGGGAAGAGACAGAACCCGATCACAAATGAGTCAGAGATAGACCTGCAGTGGTACAGGAAAAAAATATGGAGGCCTAAAATTATCCCACTGATTTTTGCGACCAGGTCAGGTCGTCAAAATAGATTCGGTGATCTATTGACAAGAGGTTTTTCTCGCTTTCGACCAGCCAAATTGCATCGTTTGTTCTCATTTGGGATATCGAATTTAGAACTTATAGATTTTATACTTTAGAAGAAAGAAGTCTACCCCAGGTCCAGTGGTCTCAGGAGCTTTATGATTGAGGTTAGATTTAGGATTAAGGTTTGATTCATTTAGGGTTAGGTTTAGGTTTAGGTCTAGGGTGAGATAAAGGGTTTATTCAAGTATTTTGCAACATTAGTTACAATATTAAGGCCATGTGGTAGCAATAGATCTTTGGGATTATTTTGACTACCTGGTAGCAATACTCTCGTTCTAAAAGTAGGGCTAAAACAGCTGGCGTTACTGCTCATACACCCACATGAGCACGACAGATTATAATCTTACATTAACTGAAACAGACAAGTCCATTTTTGCATAATGCTCTCATGACCTCATTAAAATTTGTGGACAGATGTAGCTCAAATTTGTCTGGCGACGTTTTTAAAACCTGTAGAAATTACACGTGAGGTGAATCTTATCTAAATGATGTAGTCATGATATGAAGTCCATATTTCTTATTGTTTCGGAAACTTACATATCCATCAATCCATTCACAGTTTTACTCCATCCAGCGTGACGAGAAGAGGACGAAGTTGGCCAGCGTTCAAAACATGTTCGACAGAGTAGTGCGTGCACACCTAATCGATTCGTTTCATTAGTCTTTCAACCTCCTCCGGGATGGTTATCTCGATCACACTTAATTTTGCAAAGATAGATTATACATCACTGATCAAATCAAATAAGCTTACACCATCAAAGGGAAATAAGACTGAACAGCAGACGCATTGTAATGATAAACTTTATCATCCAAAACACCAACCTCAAAGTGCGCAGGTTTGTACTTTGAGTAGCGAGGCTGTGTGGGATGTCCCAGGCTGTATTTGCATAATGTAAAAAATCCCCCACAAATTTTCTGTTCACTAGTAGGCTACAGATGGATAAACCTACACGTACTACTACTCAAACGACATGAGAAAGTACTAGCTCTACTTTATGTACATAAAATAATGTTTCCTTTATGACAACATGTCATTCTTCAGTGTTCTACTTTATCTATCTATCTATCTATCTATCTATCTATCTATCTATCTATCTATCTATCTATCTATCTATCTATCTATC
>JBCEWB010146255.1:0-10806 GCA_039654565.1 Peronia peronii | reverse complement strand
GTTAGAGTGTGCAGTAATCGGGTTTTTGCTCAAATATTCGGTGTTGGATCTTTGTTTTTTATGAAAGTGCTGCCTGTTCTGAATATAAAAATGGTATAAAAAAGTTGATATGTCCATTCTAAGGGAGGGATGGTCAAGCAAAGGTTGACCTCTGCCATCAATGCTCTGGTTCAGTCGGGGCTCCATATGCAGTGGTTGATAATCAATATTTCGCTGGCTGAGGGCAAATGGCGTATAAAAGACTTCACTGCGACCTCCTTCACTAATAAGGTGAGCCTCAATTCCACCAGTTGACATTAGTTGAACGTTTGAGCCATTGACCACATGGAATATCAGCGAAAGCTTTCGCATAGGCCTCTAAAATGGACTTCCCACAGTCTGATAATGGTGGAATATGACCTGTTTCTGCTGTTGCAGAGTACAGTAGTGGACTATCTGTCACAGCAAGGGTAAAAACCCTGTTATTTTTGACCGACGAAGACATGGCGGCCATATATAGGTCTTCCTTGACCATCAAATGACTCTACTTGAGCCCTTTTGCTGATAGGAGTAAGGGAGTACTAATGGAAGAAAAATCTGAGTAGAGGCACAGGAAGAAATAAAAAAAAAAAGACGTAGAAATCATGGAAGGAACTCTAGTATGTGAAACAAACAAGCTTTGAAGTTAAAAGCCCAGGCAAAGGCTCTTTGTCTGGTGTAAAAACAACATCAAACAAACAAACAAACAACAACAACAACAACAAAAATATTTTTTTTAAAAAGCCATAACCAAAACCGAAAACAAAAATAGAACAAAACAAAACAAAGCAAAAAAAACGTTAAATGCATTTTTCTCAAAATGATGTTTTTCAGCACAAATATGAGATCTACTTTTTCTTTAATTTGTGGAGCAATTGCCACAATATTTGACATGAATACAGAACTGGATAATCCATAAAAATGGTCAGAGGGAATTTTTGACAACATTTTAATTTTTTGAGAAATTTTAGATTCTGGAGTCAAATTTTCGTAAAATCCGTTACTTATTTTCATACAGATTTTAAACATTTATACAAAAAAAAGCTGATTGTCAAAAATCTGCTCCAATCATTTTAGATATTGAAAGTATGTGCCCAAAATTTTAAGCAAATCGGTTGAAAAATCTAGAATTCTTTTAATAGTAAATTTATGCAATATTAGGTAGAAACATTCAAGGTGGTGGCCGTCGCCATGGCAACCATAAGTGCCTATTGTTTCCTTCTAATTTGACCATGCCGAATATGATGGTTATGATTAAAATCATTTCTCAACCCCCTCGCCCCTCCAAGCGGTTTCCAAAATGACTTCCAGGACCCGCCCTCCCCTCCACACCCTCCCTCCTCCCTCCCCCCTCCCTGAAGATTGATGTGTGTTGTATAGTCATATCGCTTTAGAAGAGTTTGGGTTTCTGTTTTACCTCTGAGAAGAAAAATAGGAAAATTATATTAGTCATTTTGAATCAAGTAACTCGTAACTAGATCATGATGCAGAAAAACACTCAATATAATATGGTGTTCATCATACAATATTACATTAAGTCCGTGTTTGGGATTTCTATCCGTTCAGCCTGATTGATATTTAGAATTTTTCTTTGTGATATATTTATGTGAAATGTCTGAACTTTGACCAATGTTATATGACAGACGGTAATATTTACTATAACAGTATTTTCTGAATACAGGCTGGAATGATTCCATTGAAAGGCTGGAACTAAGTTGGAACCATTTGAGAAATAACGGAGCTAAAGCTATTGCTAGGGCCTTGGCTATGAACAACACTATCAAATATCTGGACATTTCCTGGAACGGTTTCTACTTAGAGGGATGCAAAGAAATGGCCCAGACACTACAGAAGAACACAACCCTAGAGGTAGACTGCGACTGTGTTCATATTGGCCTTCACAATTTGAGCATATATGTCCACGATAATAATAATAATAATAATAATAGAATAATAGAATAATAATAATAATTGTTGTTGTTAATTTTTTTGCCCTCATAAGTGACAATATTGTCTTGTTATCCTAGCATATATGCACATTTATGTCTGCATTAAAATAGGGCAGCAGAAATCTAAGCAAGAGGTTAGAACGGATTAAAGCCATATACAAGATGCCATATACTGATAACAGTGAGAGAGAACAAATAGTTGTGAACATAGACGTTGATAAAAATAACGAAAGAAACTGTGCAAATCTCAATAAACACTTCTTTTCCATTTCAGATATTGGATTTAACTTCCAACAGAATCAATAAGCAGTGTCTGCAGGAACTGGTGAAAGGGCTTAAACTGAATACCACATTAAAAATTCTGCGGGTACTTTTAATCTTTAAGGACCATTTCTTCTGAAATTTATTATCTTTTCTTTACACTCGATTTGGTTTCATACATGAAAGCAATTGAAATATTCTAATTTGAGCGTGCTACAAAAATATTTAAAGTTTAAGTTGAAGCTGAATTTAAACAATACTTGCGGATTCGACAATATATAGTAACACAAGTTGAACTGATGTTATAACGCCATTAAAATAATATGATGCATATGGAATGAATAGTCCTCATGAAATGAACATAATATTATTATAGCTTTATATGAAAAAATATTTTTGTCTAGTTAGGAGACAATCCGATGACAGCCACAGGTGCCTACTACCTTTTGAGTGAAATCTTAGAGATGCCTTGTGGACTTACCGAGATAGATTTAGGGGTATGTGCATTTTTGTTTGTTTGTTTGTTTGCTTGTTTGTTGTTGTGTTTTTTTGTGGGAAACATATTAAGAGATATTACAATGTCAGTAACTAATAAGTTACTCCAGATAGTCTGGAAACTCTCAACTTTCATGCATGGCAATATGTAAGGTCTGATTTCATAGAATAGCATGGATGAAGATAAATGCATGTTACATATTTGTCCTGGAATTGTGTATGAGTTCAAGTGCAGTAATTGTTATTCTACCCAGTGGTAAAAAGTAAATTCCCTTTTGTGATAGCAAAACTTGGCAATGAGCTTAATCTTTTATCCACTAAACAAACATGACAGGATCTCGGAGTGCCTTTCAAGGTTTGTCATCATCAGGTCATGATGTATAGATTTTAAAACGACATGCTATGCTCACCACGACTATGTTCAGCAAAGAGGCAGGAAATACAGCATTTCGTACCGGGTAATATTTTAGAACCTGTACATGCCATATTTGTCTCTACTGTTGTTACTGACACTCAGAGGCAGCTTTCGGATTAATTTACAAAACTGTCCGAAATGAGTACATTGGTGACAGTCAATGTCGTGAATATAATATTAGCACAAGATTTTGCTTTATATACGTGTTTCGCTATAAACGTTATCTATTGTGCTGCTATTGTGATAAGACTGAATACAAGCATTAAAATTACTTGAAGCACCATTTATTTTTGTAAAAAGAAATCGATTTATTAGTTTTAATGTGGTTAGAATTTTATTTCAGTACACCATGTTTTCGCATTCCGACAGCACCAGAGTGTTGAACCTCAATTCCTAGAGCTGTTAGAGCGGGTAGCCGAAGTGCAGCCAGATCTGAAGGTTGAATTTGGGGCAGTGCTGGGCCAAGATGTGGAGTCCAAAGATGAGGAACAGGAACTGATGAATGAAAACCCTGTGGTTGTTCTAATGGAATTTGGCAATTTACAAGGATATAGGTGTGTCTACAATTATTTGAAATCAATATACCTTTTTGAAATAATAGTATTGTAACTCAATTGTAGTTCTCCACATAGGTGTTACTTTATTTCTCCAGTCAACATTTTATTTTACTCAAGAAATATGGTCGACACAGCAAATATGAAACTATTTCTCAATTGTTCTCTACTGTTTTGATACTGATATTGATTACTAGAGGCCAGGTAAATGCCAGAAAATAGTCGTAGAACTGTGCAGTCCGTGAAGATAGTGGATAAGCCTATAGAAGAAGGGAAGACAAAATGGGACAGGCTGTGTGTTGTTTTGAAGGGCCAGCCGCTCAGTTTAGAAGGTGTTCTGAATCCAGTACTTGATTGCACATCCCTGTGTGGAAAGGAGGCAAGACTTCGGTAAAACTTGGCAAAAGGAATCACCAAAGCTTCCTGAACTGATGATGTTGCAGAAAAACATCCGCCGCTGACGATGTAGAACTCATCCTTTTTGTGCTGCCACGGGTTGGTTGGAAACCATGAACACCTCTGTTCTATTTTTGGCAGCTGCTGCTGAAAGGAAAGGCGTAGGGCTAAATGTCTCACCGTGCTAAGATAAAAATCAGTGAGTAAGTGCGTTTGAATGCGTATGTGTAAACTGTCCCACTTGTCTTAACACCTTTCATAGTTTTGACACAGCATGGCCTATAAGTTAAATTCAAATTTGATGGCCTGTAAAATGCACGCTACTGGCGTGAAGAGCAGGTGAAGAAGAACGAGGGACGAGAAAGATGTACATAAGGCTAAATAAATCTAAGACAAGATAAGATAAGATAAACTTCATTTTGTCCTGAGAAGGAAATTCCAGTTACAGTTGATGAGACACGATATACATGTAAATACATTCACACTCACATGCTATATATCACGAATAGCATCAGAACAGGGCAGACTCTAGAAATACGCTCGTTTTGCATCAATTTGATAAGCGTATCGCTGATGGCAGGAAAGTATTTCGGTAACGCTCATGATTAGCTCTTACGTGCAACAAACATCCCCTTTATTCGGAACATTACAATTGATTTACAAAGTGGGTGCGTCTTCCCGAATTACATTTAGTTTTGATATACAGGCCTCAAAGGCATCAGTGTCCCCATTGACAACTTTGTAGACTTTCTTGATATTTATTTCTTCTCCATTTTTCATGTCCATAACATTATAATTATATTTCCCGCCGAGGCTGCAATACAAGAAGTTACACATATATAACACATATTTTTGATCAAAGTGTTGTCAAATAATTTAGTTTTCAAATAAAATTTAACGCTTGTTCACCTTTGTGTGGACCAAAGAAATGTGGCCATGCCAGTCCAACCCATCCTCAAATATTTATATGTACTGACGCACAGTCAGTAGGTCTTTGTATTATGTTGGCTAGGAACAACAAACTGGCACTATCAATTCGTCCTTTACCATGGTATGCAAATTACAATGGTTCTTGAAATGACTCAGTTGCAGGTAACTACATAAATAGGACAAGTTTTTCTAAACACTGTTTCATTAAGATCTATGTAAGAGCAACAGATCACGTATCATTCATATCAACCATCTTTTTTGGGCACAGGGAGAAGAAGAAGAAGAAAAAAAAAGAACAAAAGGGCCAAATGGCAAGGACAATCTTTATCAATTTTTGATCTTAATCCGTCTGATCCACAGACCTTCCTACATTTTAATGAAGAAAAAAATTGTACTACGTCTTGTTCAGTCACTGTAGGTTGCTAACAAGTGGTAAAGTCAGCCAGGCTATCTTTGATGGCAACGATATTTGCAGACAAATATGTTCATCAAACCGGGAATAAAATTCATTATGACAAGTTCCTTCCGTTTATAGTTTTTAACAGTATTTGATTTCGTGAATAATCCAAATCTTTTTAGGGCAGCTTATTACATCTCTTATGGTTTCAAAAGAAATGTAATTTTGTCTATATTCCTCTTTTAATTTTAATGTTCATTGCTTGTCGTACTTTTCTTTGTTGTTGTAAATCATGACTGGCGAAAGCCCTTTTTTCCTCCTTTTTTTTCTTATGTAGGTAAAGCTTTCAATTATTTGATGACCCACGGTTTGTTTTTTGAAAAAAAAATACAATTTCTTTTTCTCACATACCACATCTTCACAAAACTTAAGATAGCTACATACTGTCTCATTCAATTCTTCAATATCAGAAAATGCATTCAAGAATGCCGACTAGTTCGTACACTTGAAATAGATTCTCAGATTCTCATTTGCATATATACTCCAGATGTTTACAGTTTTTGTTTGTTTGTTTTTTTTTTGGAATAACATTTTGTATCTTGAGTCTGTGAGGTGAATCACTGTGAGGTCGGTCTCCTAGAGGGGGTCAAGACTTGACCTTGTTCACACCTGTCTAAGGTTCGTCCCTCCTAGTTGTATAGGTTACATGTGGTGGAAGGTTGGTAGACTTTCGCTGAGCGCACAGTCGTTAATTCTTTCACTGCCAAGGCCATTTCATTCCACACTCCCTCCTTTGTTAAAATCGATGATCTATCCAACATTTCAAAGGCCTACATCCGTAGGGTTATTGAGCATTGGTGTTACTCCCGTTCCAGGGCTTAGTTACTTAGCACGATGCCTAAATCTTGTAATGGATATGTCCCTTGGCAGCCAAAAGGTTAATGTCGCCAGTTTTTAGTCTTGCTTCATTCGGAGAGCGGCTCAACGGTTGGTGCACAGCGTCCGTTATTCTGACCGTCGCATTTGTCCGTGGCGGCGTGTAAACTGTATAATTTTTAGAATCTTTCATGGTAGATATTATGACCTGATGGTTACTGCTAATAACTCGATGTTTGGAGAAGACATAGGGTCGTAAACATAGGGTGGCACCAACATTAGTTGATGCAGGTGCAGACTCGGCTCCACCGGTCTTTGAGGAGGCACTGGTTCTGTGTGATGTTATTAAATGAAACTTGTCAAAGACCAGGCTGCCTACGGCTAAATCTGCAATCAAAATGAATTACAGTACGTTTATAACTTGAATTGGTTGAAAGGGCAGAGTTTAAACAGAGAACATAGCTTTGTGCTTGATCAGAAGAGAGTAGGAAGAGGATGATAATGGACATATAACATTTAGGAGAAGACATCAAAATTTGGTCTTAAAGAAAACGGACCACTCTCTGACGAGGGGCTCTTTTTAGGGAGGGGGGGGGGGGGTGGAAGGAGATCCTGGAGATGATTTTCTTTTAATGACGGATAGATTATATTAAACCTTTTCCATCGAAATCGGCATGTCTAAATCGGAGGAAAACTAAAAAAAAATCGACTTCCTCGAATGGTTGCCATTTCACCGTCGCCAACTTGGATTTTGGCGTCTCTGAAATGACTAACTTCGAAATTTATCTCCTCCGCCAAATTTCAGTGGGACTTGACGAAACTTGGTGAATATATTGTTGAGCATAATATCTAAAACATTACATATTTTCAGCTCTTCGTATGCAAAACAAAATTTTCTAACTATGCAGTGAAATTTCAAATTTCACCATTTTTTCATACTAAAAACCTGTTGTTCTCTAAAACTAACTCACCAAATGAGCCGCACATGGGTACATCTTTTGGTCGTGATGTGAAAATGATGAATGCCAAATTTGGTTCAAATCGGTTTAGAAATTTTAAAAAGTAGATAGCAAAATAGTGACCAAAAACCCATTTTGAGAAAAATGCGTTTAAAGTCGTTTTTTCTCTGATATTCACATGGTAAGTTTTTTATTCGTCTTTTAACCCAGCACAGCCATTTCTCTACATACTCTACTCTCTCTCGGTGACATCTGTGTCTTTTGTTGCCAGTTCCTGGCTTTCTGGGCGCATCGTTTCTCGAATTTTGCTCCCTGCCCCCCAGTCACTATAACCAACCTCCTCGTCACATATCCAGAAAACATGATTTGAAAACAACAAAACCAGACTTTACTCCTTTTTCCTGTTGTCCTCAAAGTATTATTTTCCAAGCCTGTTGTATAAGATTTTCTGTGCTTTTAGCAAATATCAATGTTCGTTTGTCCTCCCATTGGCTTCAGAAAGCTGTATAACATAAGCTGAAGTCCAGATCAGCCCAATGAGCACAAAACCTCTAAATCAATAATTCTATCTCTTCTCTTGTCTGCGCAGTTTGTTCAGAACAATAACACAGACAAACATAAATTTACGGATTCTTACATACAGACTAGATTGACAGTTCTTTCAACGAAGGATTACTCTCAAAGTGTCCATCATGCGTTCATTTACTTACAGTTATTTTTCATTTTCACAGGAACATATTTAGCCTACCCCCAAGTAATGACATCAGTGACACGACTATTGTACCTACGACTCAGTGATAATGAGCATTCAAACTGCATTTTTTACATATGCAATAGATTCTTCATAGATGACATCAAAATCAAAGATCAAAATCTCGAGAATGTCACAAGCTTCAAATACTTAGTTTCAATCATTTCAAACAAAGGATCAAAGCCCGAAATACTCTCCGGAATAGCACAGACCACAGCCAAACTCAAACATATCTGGAGGAATAGGAACATCGCCCTAAGCTCAAAGATCAGGCTTATGCGCTCCTCAGTGACATCAATATTTCTATATGCATGCGAATCCTGCACCCTGACTGCAGACACTGAGAGAAGAATAAGAGCTGTTGAGATAAGATGCTTCCGTAAACTGCTTACCATTTCATACAAAGACCATGTCTTCAATGAAGAAATGAAAAGACGTATAAGAAATGTAATCGGGCCCTGTACTGATCTTCTATCGTTGGTCAAGAAACAAAGTTGAAATTGTATGGCCATGTCACCTGTTCCTCAGACCTTGCTAAAACCATCCTACAAGGCACTGTGCAGGAAGGACGAAGGAGAGGCAGACAGAAGAGGGGATGAGAGGACAACATTCGATAATGGACAGCCATGGAGCTGCGGGACACCAAGGAAAGCAGAAAGCCAGGAGGAGTGGAGGATATTCGTTGTCATATGTCAGAGGCGACCCAACGGACGACAAATCTACGGGAGCGTGATGATGAATAATTCTCCACATTGTTGAAAGCATTTGAAAATATCAGGCATGAACATTATAAAAAAAGAAATAAAGATGGTGACAATGAGTTTAACAATCAACATAAATATTTTTTTTAATGAAAAACAACATTAACAATGAGTATATAGGAATTGATACAAGCAATATCATTGAAACATGAAAGCAAATAGATTATGTCATCATTTTGTAGTTATGAATGCAGAAGGTTGCACGCGAACTATCCTGTTTGATCCGCTGATTTTTCTAACATTGCCGATAGTTCCAAGTATTCAAAGAATTTCGACATCGATGAAATTACGGGATTTCAAACTATCTTTGTCATTTGATGAATACTGCAGGTCCATCATAAAGAAAAGCCATGTGTTATTTCTGACAATTACATCACAAATTTAAAGTTTGTCTGATTTCCCATTGTCTTAAGATAGAAATCAACGGTGCAATCTTTAAAACACAACAACAACAACAACAACAACAACAACAACAACAACAACAACAACAAATCGACTTCACTCTCATACCGAGCACAGATCCAGAATGAAATGACAATGATAAGATACAAGTATATGAAAAATGAAATGTACACAGGACAAATCCCCCTCCCCCCCCCCCCCCCGAAAAAAATAAAAATAAACAATCCTTATCCTAATAGGGACTGGGAATGACTAGTTACTAATCGGCATAATCACAATTTTATTTTTCTTTCCCTGTATTGATCAGGTTAATAGATCTATTCGCCGTCATGGACAAGGACAATAGCCGGACGCTAACCAGAGAGGAAATAAAACTTGGTCTGCTGGTGAGTAAACTGCTTCACCTCTCAGGGCTAGTAAGATTTTTCATGAAAAATGAATCTTATCTTCGCAGTCATCAATTCCAGTGCTTAAGGCAACCCTCAGTTCCATCAAACCACGTTATATTATGGCTAATTAGATGATGAACCCCATTAGTTGCAACCAATAGATCTACCACTAGCACTAAGTTTACGATATACAGCCAACCCCTATAATTAAAGTCTACTTTTAAAAAAATCACTTTGATCATTCTAATCCAAGTAAAAACTAATAATGTTCTTCTTTTGGAATCAGTGTGTAAGAAATGTGGAGGCCAGAGGGGCGCAAGGAAGAGCGATGGAGAGAATTTATGAATAAATCAGCCAACAAAAAGCAATAGAATTTCATTTGTGTTCAATATCTAGGGCTGCAACATTCCATTGTCAGAGAAAGCTTTGGATAATCTAGTCCACAAACTTGACGAAGATGGCGATGGAGAAATTGATTATGGGTAAGTACTCTGCACGATGAACACAGCCTGATACACAAAACACGAGACATTACAAATCACTTACTCATTCGCTCAGTGGTTCACTCAATCACTAGTTTACGCACTCACATATTATCTCACTTAGAGTGTAAACACAGTGGATCCGTTTTTTACACGTGACGTTGTAGTCTCGTTGACGACAGGTGAGGTACCAAACAGGGTGGCTCCCCTTGATGTCACGTTAATTAACGTGAGCTGAGCTTAAGAGAGGAATGGCCTCAATCGCCACACGAATCTGCAGATGACGCAATAGAGTGACAAAGGATGCTCTTCAAACAAGAGAATTGCTCATGAATTATTTCAACTCTCCAGACAGGATCGTTTCCATGGCGAAATAGCAAGTGTTTTATAAATATTGGCGACTGAGTTAACGGATGATCTTGGGTAAATAAGGACATAAGTGGAAATTTTAATATTATATGTAGAGAGATGAATTATAATAATAATTATCAAAGATATAGGTAGAAGGCAGATAGGTAGACTGAAAGATAGAATGATAAATTATAACAGAAAGACAAATAGACAGACTGATGCAGACAAAGAAATAGTCATATTGATAGCTAAAGATATATCGATAGCTAGATGGGTAGATAGACAGATATAGAAAGGCGGACAAATAGATGGATGGATAGATAGATAGATAGATAGATAGATGGATAGATAGATAGATAGATGATAGATAGATAGATAGATAGATAGATAGATAGATAGATAGATAGATAGATAGATAGA
>JBCEWB010146244.1:0-10806 GCA_039654565.1 Peronia peronii | reverse complement strand
GTATGTATGTATGTATGTATGTATGTATGTATGTATGTATGTATGTATGTATGTATGTATGTATGCATGTATGTATGGTTTATATGTACCCAATTGGTCCTTCTCTAAAGACATCCCTTCCTCATTAACTTCCACCTGTTCTCTCCCACACACATACAACATGCGCATGGTACATCTTGGTGAAATCTGTGCTTATTGTTCTTCTTGCCATTGACTCCTATCACCGTAATCGGAATGAAATCACAAACAACAACAGCAACAACAAGTAACTAGGGTTAACAATAAACATATTCATTGGCACCGGAATTTGTTTCCCCTCGCCCGTTCATGTTTACAAACCCCGGCACTGGGGAGAAAAACCAGATTTGTTGGAATGTTCCCGAGTTGGACGGAGCGAGTTAGCCTTCCCAGACCGTCATTTCAGCAAAACATTTGCATGGAAACATCTTTGCTCCGCCGCCCTAATGCACTTTCTTATCTCGGCCATGCCCCATGCATAATGTCCTGTGCTCTGTCTATTTCCCTAAAGCCCAATTCGAGATAGATCTTGCACATTTTGTTCCTGTATTTTTTAATCCATCGTCCGTAAGACGTAGAATTGTTAGATATCGTGCCGTTTTTAATGGGGGAGACATGATTTCCCAGTAACAGTTTTGCATAGAGAAATTTGGAAAATGTCACAAGGTTCATCACTGAGAGAGGGATGTTTCACACCTGAAATGTGACGATAACATTTTTTTACTGACAAGGAGAATACATCATGTCCGTAATAATAATGAGGAATGGCTTTTGAAAGTTACTAAAATAATTTTAACTTAACACTGTGAATACAACATCTAAATGATCCGATAACTGTCTTGGCACTGGAAAAAGTACAATATATATATTCTTACATTTTAACCTCAAATGTGACCTCTATTGCTCGTCTCACTAAATTCTAGGGTCTCCTAATCTCTCTTGCTCGTGTTTCGGTTTCTTGGAGAGAGGGAGACAGATAGTTAGAGAGAGAGAGAGAGAGAGAGAAGAAGGTTACATTGGCAATGTCGGCGTTGGCTCCCGCAGATCAGAATATTCCGACCCTGATCAGTTCTGGGAATGTGTCCAATTTGTTGTTGTTGTTTATTTGGATGGGGAATTTGCAAGCCTTTTTAGATGTGCTATAACGTTAAATC
Source organism: Peronia peronii (assembly GCA_039654565.1). Taxonomy (NCBI): domain Eukaryota; kingdom Metazoa; phylum Mollusca; class Gastropoda; order Systellommatophora; family Onchidiidae; genus Peronia; species Peronia peronii. The sequence continues at coordinate 9,634 of JBCEWB010146244.1, read as the reverse complement.
TAAAGATTCTCTCTCTCTCTCCCTCTCTCTCTATCTCTCTATCTCTCTCCTTTTTTTCTGGATTCTTATCTGAAGATGATTTGTAAGCCTATCATCCGTACATGGATGACCAGTGACGTTCTTGAAAACGAATTTCGTTGACATATTCAGATATGTATGGGCAAACTGGAGGATAGGGCGTCGATAATTCTCAGTGTTAGAATGGCTGGATAGAAAACAGCAGCCATCATATATCCTTTCTTGTTTCCCTCCTTGTTTTTCTTCCTTTATTTTTGCTTCTTTATGTTCTTCATATTTTGTTCTTCTTGTTCTTGTTGTTTTTGTTCTTCACCTTTCTTCTTCCACTACTTCTTCTTTTTCTTGTTCTAATTTTTATTTTCTTATTTTCTTCTCCTTTTTTTTCTCATTTTATCCCATTGTCTACTATCTTGCTTTAATTTCTATATTTCTCGGGATCTTTTTGAAATGAGTGAGGGGTGCAAATAAGGATAAATTTAACCTGGCCGTTAACGATAACACTATCAAAGACCAGGAGCTGTAGACGGCCGTGATCACATTAACATTAGGCGTAGAACAGCATCAATAATGTTTCCTGACCGTGCAATGAAACCTCAGTACTGATACCAACTTATTCTATTCCATTTTTAGGCCTCATTAACTTCACAAATTACCAGCTTTGTCTTACTTTTCCAGTCCTCTTAGATTCCAAAAACTAGAGGGAAATGTTATCAAATTTAAATCTGTCTGGCCTATTCATATAAAAACCTTTTGTAAGAATTGCGATAGCTCTAAAGTCTGTTTCTGAAATATTTTTGAAGAAGTAATCTGAAAAATTCACGATGTCCAGTACTCTGTCTGTGATATTGGTCACATATTCAACAATGGTCTATGGCACATTAAAAGCTAATCTGTTTAAACCAAAGGTGTCGTCAAAAGTTATAGATTAGCTAGCGATGTTCAGTCACGAAATAATAATAAAAAGAAAAAAAAATTACGCCAAGTCAGATTTTGGGCTTCTGTTAATGACTGTTACATCCTTATAATGATTGCCCCCGTTATTAACCCATACCATCAGTTTGGGAATGCCCAACTCAGACCTTTGAGTGTGCCAAAGTGACGGCGAATCGACCTGAAAGAAACATTAATTTGTGAGATGTCCGTGGAAAAAAAAAAAAAAAAAGGCGCATGTCGGCAAAAGACTACTTTTGAGATATGGGCCAAATAAACATGGTATCAAAACCTGAAGTCGGAACAAAATTCAGGTAGTGCTAGATTCACATTTTACAACCTTCCTATAATTATCCTGACTCTTGAAAGGGCATTTGGCAGAAAAGAAGAAGAAGGAGGAGAAGAAGAAGAAGAAGAAGAAGAAGAAAAAGAAATCAAAATAAATAAATAAATAGATGAATAATAAATCAATTAATAATAAATAAATAAATACATTTTTAAAAGGAAAAGAGTAAAAAATATCTTAACATTGTGCTTGAGATTGATCGAGAGCTGTAGTGGTGAAATATTGTAAAGAAAACAGCGGCTGAGAAGTACGTTCTATTATTTTTTTCTTTTCAAATTTTTACATTGATTCACGCATCAGTTTTCATGATGAAAACCTTTTCCTGTTCATTTCATTCTATGATAAGGGATTTCCCTTGAGTCTCTACTTGGTCGGCGGCTTAGCCACGTGGAAGCTGGAATCGGATTGTAGACACTGATGCAAAATATCGGAGTTGTTTCAATTTAAATGTACGGAACGGTCCTTGATTTTGTTTTTAGCTCTCTTAATTATTGTCGTTCCAATATTTAGCTTTACCACAATGGTCCGTTGTATATAAATTGTCCACAATGCCAGGTGTTCCTCACTGTAAATCAAGAGACCCAGTGCCGCCTATCACCTGACAACGGACGGTGTTTAACAAACGCAATTTTCATTACCATCACAGGGTCACTGTGAAATTACAGAATGAGTTCATTGTTGGTTTAGTTCTTTGATAAGCGAGATTGGTTTCATGATACTGAACACCTTTTTTTTTTTTTCATATGCAGAACTGGATTAGTCGTGAATTCTCTGAGACTGGATCTGGGCCTTCACCTATTCCCTGACTTCTCTCGATGTCATAGAGATGTCTATAAAGCTGAGGCCATGAACCTCCTCCAACCCTCTCTATGTTCTCTACTGCTCTCTGGAATTCTACCTGTCCATTCATGGTCATTCATTGATGTTCTCTTCCCATTTCTACCTTTGTCTTCTTTGAGCAAATAAGATTGTACCTGGTCTACAGATTTTCATTCAGTCTCTGCTATCGATCAACAATGACAACAACAGCTGAAGGACAGCCTGAGAGATGTTAATTCGTCAGTTAAATACGCGAAAGCCATACCGATGTTGTATTCAAACAAAGAAAAGAAGACAGTCACCCAGGAGACCTAAACTAATTCTAGCCCTGATTTAAAATCTAATCATTATCTTAAATAAAGCCTTAACCTTAACTACAACTTTGACCTTGAATCTTATCTGGAGCCCAAAACTTAGTTAAACTAATCTAAACTAGACCCCCCCCCCCCACCCCCGCCAGTCCTAAGATAATAAGCTTATAAGTATGCCCAGATATACAAACATAAGAAAACTATGTGTGTGTCACATTCGGACAGAGAATAGTCAGCTATTAATGTGACCTGAGATAGTCCCTTTAACCTTGCCCATTCTTTCCTTCCAGCGTCCTGCAGCGTGATATACTGAAATGCAGACATTAAATTTTGTTTAATACAATAAGTGAAAGAAATGCTGTTCTCTAAAACAAAAGATAGGAATCTGGGATGGGATTACAGTAATTGGTACTGTAGTAATACGGTTGGAGCTACTGATTATAACATTTCTTGTCCGTTAGAATGTTTTACTTCGTGGTATTTGCAAATTAAGATAGGTCATCTTTGAACTGTCCAGAAAAGCTGTAGAATACTAGAAGCTATAAAAAGTCATTTACGAGAAAGTTACAAGGAGTTCTGCACACCGTAGCAATTCTCTTCAAATGCTATTTTAAGTCCGTATTTGAAATCTAGCCCTAAACTTAACGAGAACGCTAAATTTAACCAAAACCGTAGTCCTAACGCAAAAGAATGTACATAATCTCAAGAAAACTTGCTTGCTTTGTTTACTGCTTAACTGAAAATTTGCTTTGATCGCAGCTATACATTTAGCCGACTGGTACCATACTGGGGTTTCATCTCTTAGTAACAGGATCCATTATCTAAACTATTAATAATTATCAAACATTACATTCCATGTGATGGTGGGGAACGAGGTCGTATGAAGTTGCCTGAATTCGGAATCACTTTTTAAAGATATGGCTGTGATTGATCAAAGATTCAAAGAGATTCAATCCTAGTAATGTTTAATAAAGCTTGCGATAATGTTCCTCATAACACCCAATTATAAATTATGCAAGTGAAAAGAGAAGTACTTATAAGACATGCTGCAGTAGAATGGTGATATTCATCAGCTATCACATTAATATTTAAATTGTCACTCAAAAAACATCTACCTCCAAATAAATCGCCAAAATTCAAAACATGTTATAGATCTACTCAAAGAAAATAAGTAAATGACCTATGATGATACTTTAGATAGAAACATGACTTCTTAAACAGGATGTCCACCACAGCTTTGTTTTTTGATTATCTTGCTTGTATCACGTTATATTCTCTGCACGTTATGAATTGCTATTATCTTGTTTTGTTTCTTTTTATTTTGATATAGATTAGACGTGACAATTCCCAAAGCATGTACGCCCAAAGGGCAAACGTCTGTTAATCACTTAGCCTGCTGTGCAGCTGTCACGTTGATATTGATCTTTAAACCGATGGACAGTCATGCTATTGATATATAACATTTGGTACCGTTCATATCTTTAACTGTCTATTTGTCTGTCTGTCTATCTATCTGTCTGTCTATCTATCTATCTATCTATCGATCGATTACCTTTGTGCGGTCCTCACCAATTTCGTCTGATTGTCACCTTCTTTCGGCAGCATGATCTCTCTGCTTCTACATGAAATAGTGATAGACCATCTCGCCAGGTCTCAAACTTGAATGAAATTATCTTTCTTTGGCCATCTTCTTCCTGTCAATCTTCCAATTCAGCAACTGCTGGATTCTTTTTCTAGTAAACTTTTATAATCTTCAAAGTTTTTTTGGTCTTTTTTTTTTTCAAAGTTTTTTTGGTCTTTTTTTTTTTTTTCGTTCGTCTCTTTTATTTCATTTTTACACACAAAATGAAGCAATGAGTAACAGATAGTACAGAAAGAAAACAAATTAATGTAGTATGGCCTCTCTTTTCTAAACCTAGAGATCGTCACTGTGTGTCTTTTCTTTTTCGTCCTATCCTACCTGCTAGATTTTCTCTATTTTTAATTCTTTTTGTTCTTCTTGGGAAGATAATAGTGAGTGTTAAGTTATTTTTTTCTTTCCGAGCCGCTAGTCGCTAAATATGTTTTATATTCCGAACGATCTTAGCTTACACTTTACTTGCTCTGGACTAAGAACAAAAGTGCGCACTATTACATGAGAATGTCAGAATGTAGGACACGTAGGAGGGCGTGTCTCTTCCAGTCCTAAGAATAATTATGTCATCGGGCTATAAAATTAGGACACACTATTTGCCTGTCCATGCCGCGATTTGAACTCAAAGTGCGGAACTTGCTGGGATTGTTTTCTTGGGAGCGATGGCATGGACGCACGCATGACCCGGGAAAGTGAATGGTTGAAAATACTCGAGAGGGCTGCGATATTAGTTCTGAGAATGTAGTAATATTTATGAAGACTTTAAAAAAATTGTAATTGTAGCTGTTAGAGTAACAGTGTGTTTCTTTATGCCGTTATATCTTTAGTCTAGCCTGCGTTTTCGTCTATGTTTTCTGAGAGAGACAGACAGGCAGTCAGAGAGAGAGACAGAGAGACAAACTGAGAGAAGAGGGATGATGAAAGACAGTCAGACAGAATGGAAAATAATCCGTTAGACAGATAGGCAGACAGACAGACAGATAGACAAGAGACAGACTGATGTATAAAGTGAGAAAAGGAAAAACAGTGAAAGCGAGAAAATAGCTGGAGAGAAAGTCATACAAGTAGAAAGAGAGCAATTTACGCTTACATCGCATAGTATTACACTATGTCCAGAGCTCTGCACGACATTATGTCATGGCATCTTCCATTGTGAGACAATTATTACAACGTAGAATATTGCATTGCTTGCCCCAGTCAGAAAAAGACATCCTAGGACAGAGCCAATATTTTATCTCCTGGCTTTCTAGAGTTTGACCCAGGTCGAACTAATCTGTATTTATATGTTCTTGTGGGATGTTTGGACCATACCCAAACAAACAGATCTTTTGACCTAACAATGGCATTGTGTGCTGTGACACTGTGTAGTGTAATAAGCGGAAAATACATGACAGTTCTCTTGAACGCTATTTCAGGAAACAACATATATCTCTATAGCAATTCAGTGCAATGTTGGGTCGAGATCTTTTATGTAGATATGATACACCTGTATATGGCGTTGCATTCATGTCTCGGGCATTCAGGATATATTATACAATTCATAGTTACTGGTAGGATTTATTTTCAGAGGTGAAAAATAGAAAATGTCCAAAGCACTGTTGGTCACGTATATTGACAGAGGATTTATTTAATTAGGGATTTGATTTGCTTGGATTTCTTTTGGGGACAAATGTTATGTTTTTAACTCTTATTGCAACTCTATATTATAAGAGATTCCACCAAAATAGCTGAAAATACAATAGCAAATTTCTTATGATTACCTTTTTAATCGAATAACATTGGAGAATTTTAATTTTTGTTTTTGAGAGTTGTCTTCAAACTTTTGTCTTTTGTAAAATTGGGGTTTTATTTTGTCGTTTGGCAGAATATATTCAGGAAGATAGGAGGATGGAGAGAAGGGGAAAGGAGGGGTGGAGGTGTTAACAGTGGCACCGGTGTTGATAGAGTTTGTCTAAAGATTCTCTTCCGACCTGTATAAATAAAACAATAGGTCACTGAATTCGAAAGGTTACAAAATGCATGCATTCAACCTTTGTTCTGTCGGGTTACAGCTCATGGCGGTCTTCCAACTGAACTTTCAGTGACACTGACACTATGGGTCTTGGCGTGTCCGTCCACTTTTGTCCAATGTGAAGTGAAGCCTTCCAAATCTATGCTGTGTGGTCTGTGGTAGGTCTGGACCTTAGGGAGAAGGGTTGGCCAAGCGGTTGGCTGGCTGACATCCAGATTCTGACCACGTCCTTTCCAAATCACCAGCCAGCATTACCAAGATTCGGTCCTCCCCTCCCCTTCCTTCTGTGGCCCCTCGCCCTTTCCTCGGCATCCTAGTTCCATCTGTGGCGGCGCTGGCTATCATTATTTAGATTTCCGGATGTAATCACTGATTTCTATTCATTGCTTTTAGCCAGCTTGGGCGAGGGAGGATCTGGTAAATTTGAATGCATTGTCATGGCTGTATGGGAAAGAGGTATTCAACCAGTCAGCAGAAAATGTTGTTTTTTTCTTCTGTGATTTGTTTTTTATTCACTGTTTGGTCCTCTGATTGGTGACTGTTTTGTTTTCGCTCTTGTAACATATGAAATACTGGTACTCAGAAAAAAATGATAGTATTATTACAAATCTTTTTCTCGTAATACCAAGAAAATGGAGACATTTTTGTTGAATACGTACTTATTTCTTGCTATTTCAGCGCCATACTGAGAGTAGAGAAAATGATGATGGGGTACTTGTTTCCGCCCCTGATGCATATGTAAGACTGAAGGAAAAAATACACATTTATTTTATTTTTGTTTCTTGGTCTGTTTTGCCAGATTGAGAGTAAAGGAAATCATAGGCGGATATTTGCTTTCGCTCATGATAAATAGTATGTTCAACGCAGAAGAATGAGAGCATTGTTTGAATATTTACTTGTCTCTTACAACTTTAATGTGGTGGTGAGTGCAGCGGATATGACTGTCGCACATATGTTTTCGATCTTATAACAGTAGAGGAATCAGATCTGAAAAAAAAATGACGACTCGTAGTGTAAAACTGACAGTAAAGGAAAACAGCTGGACATGGCGACATTTGGGATATTCATTCTTGTCTTCTACTTTAATGTAACATTCAGAGCGTAATGGTGACGCCTGTTTGTTTATGACTACCTTTGCTCCATGTGTAAGACTCAAATAGAAATAGGACACGATGGCCAGATGTTTGTTTCGCTCTTGGCCAGTCACATAAAACTTAGAGTGAAGGGAATGATATTTTGAATTTGTCTTAGCTCTTGCTACATAATGCTATGTTAGACTGAGAGAATAGATGCTTGTTGGAAATGTATCTTCCTCTTGCTACATACCTCAATGTAAGATCGAGTGCAGAGGACACGTCATGATCGTTGGATGTTGTTTTGCTCTTCTTACAAATGTTAAGACTCAGAAAAACAAGATACGGTTGTTAGATGTAAGTATTTCCGTTGGACAGTTACTTTAAGCTTAGAGTAAAATAAATAATAGTCGGATGTCACGTTTTTTTTCACTCCTGCCAAATAAGACTGAGCACTTTGCTATCGTAGTGTAATGTTGAGAGCAGAGGACATACGGGTTGGATGTTTCTTTTACTTTTGCTACAGTATTTAGATTTTCAGACACCGTTGTTACGTGTTTCATCTTACCTCTGCTATTTTATATGAGGCTGAGAAGAAAGAATAACATTGTTGCATGGGTAATTTGTGTTCTTGCCACAGGCTGCGAGGCTGGGACAAACATGCTGGGTATAATTATTGCCATTTTCATGTTGTTCTCCCTATTGTTGCTGTTGTTTACTTGTCGAGTGCGTTCTCTCAGTGAAGTTAATGTTGCCGTCTCAGTCTTTCTGCCGCCGCTGATGCGGATCATAATATGGTGTATCCGTATTGTATGTCCAATCATCTATCTCCCCTCTCCTCCCCTCCCCCTCCTATCCCTCTTCTCACTTGGAACACATTGAATCGCTGCACCCACTAAACTGTTCTTAGGTTTCCTATCTTGCACATATATCAGACATAAAATGACAAGGAAACAGATTCTATCCATGTAAACATCAGACATAATATAATGCAGAATCGATTTCTTATTTGTGTGTGTATGTGTGTGTGTTCGTTTATATTCCTTTTGTCTGTCGCAGATCCATGGTATTGATATGGATTTTTGTTTAATGGTGCATCAGCACGATTACAATTACATTGCGCCAAAGACGATACTAACGCTGTTTACGAGTTACAAACAAACAAACAAAAAAATAAAGAAATACTGGGGTCCATAATAATGGCTATCAAGAATGTGAAATGTTCTCAAGAACTTTCAAAGACGTATATGAGTTAACATGCAATGTTCCGTACGAACAAGGGATAAACAAGCAATATTTGTGAAACAAACATTCATCTTCAAGTGGCGGCATGACTAGCAGCTTAGATTTATTATTTTGTACAATTTACATGAAGAACCACAGAATACAATAAAGCGATTGGAGTGACTATATGGAAGTATGGAAATCTTTGTCAATCCACCACTTTCAATTATTGTGTATGCACGTGACTCTTGACACCAGATTACCTTACGTTTACATAATAAGGTGCTCATACCGAGTTTGGCACAATATAGCAGTGATCGTGCTGATGTGCCGTTAAACCCCAAAACAAACAAACAAACAAACATGATACGGTGCCAAAGTTTGGTTGAATGATAGTGTCGTTTGTCCTGGCATTCTTTTAAGCACCAAGGAAGTCCAGAAAGAGTGGTTGGGAAAGATCAGATGTGCTGATAGACTGGATGTCAAGGTCGAGTTATTTTGAAAAACCGGAAGTAATTTAAACAAACATCTGACACAGTAGAGCTAATTAAGAAAGATCGATGACAACATGCAGATTGCTATTACTTGTTGATCTTTGAAAACGTTGTGCACTGGTAACTTGTATCACTTTAGATATGTTTCGACAGTCTGAACTAAAAGCGTAAATAGAATAATCTATATTCTATATATGTAAATCAAAACGTGAAGGACTGGTGTTTTCTCTCTCTTTGTTAGCCATTCGAGGATTAGACATCGAAGCGGATCAGATTCAAATTTGAGAAAAATTGGGGTTGTTTGTTTCATCTCCTGTGGTTTTGTATCGATGAAACCAGACTTTGGAAGTATAGGACAGTGAACGGATAGACAGCAACAAAGCTAGTCTTGTAAACAAGACAAGAGCCATAACACTAAAACAATCGACCTAGAACTATGTACTTCTACTCCCTATTTGCAGTTCGCTATTTCCGTATGTGGCACTTATTCGTGCGTGAGTAATGTCGAGTTCATCGTGAGTGAGTAGCGTGTATGTGGTGTGATGTGTAATTACAATGCGCTATCTGATCCCACACTTTGATCACCTCTCTATTGATCATTGAAATGTGAGACAGTCTTTGCAATGTAATTGCTCTTGCCCAAATAGTGAGTGAGGTGTCCCCCTGGTCAATTTGAAATTTGCACCAATGACAGATAGAGACAGATAGATAGATAGACAGATAGATAGATAGATAGATAGATAGATAGATAGATAGATAGATAGATAGATAGATA
>JBCEWB010146233.1:0-10806 GCA_039654565.1 Peronia peronii | reverse complement strand
GCCATGGCTCCACATTCAGCATGCGTGATGTCATCAGTGCCCTCTCCAGTATAATAGTATAAGCTCCTCGAGTTATTATGATAGTGTGGAACTGACTGAAGTCAGGAAAACTCCATGTGACAAATGATTGGACGGAAGCTGCTTTTCTGAAAGACACACTTAGCCGACAGTGTGGGATTTTTGTTGTTCCGTGTCGTGCAAGAACATGGTGGTTGTATTTGTCTTTATAACAGTGGCATAATGAACAGGTTATGTTTTCTAGAGCAAAATATGCAGAATGAGAGTTGACCTCATGGTAGACATCTTTACAGGGCAGTAACTGAATGGTGAAGTAAATATTTTGTAGCACTGTGGCAGAATCAGGGCCAGATTTTGTTTCATAGGGAAGGAAGACGTTAGAGTCTGCCAGCTGGTACAAAAGAGATGCAAGTGAATGGGAAAAAATTTTCTCGTACAAGTTCATTCTCTAAATGCTGGGACCATGTGCATTTCTCATCATTTGTCTCTTCTGGGTTAAAATCTGTAATCGTCAGCTTGGGAATCCCTAATGTTCATATTGCTATCCATCTTTTCTGTTTGCTGAGCTGCAATGTCAAGTAGCCAGTCGTAGAATCTGCGATTGCTCATATGCTAGTTCTCTAGTCCTGCCTCGGACGCTTAAATGCCCAAGATCACACAGACTCTCAGAGTGAGTCATAATAGCAATGGTGTCAGTAGTGTATGTTTTCATTCATATCCTATCACGCTCATCTCGAGATTCATTCCTGTGACATTATACATGATCATAGCAAGGGTTATTTCTCTCTCTCTCTCTCTCTCTCCGCTGACTCCTATCCATGACAAAGTTTTTTCACTTCATTGTCCTCAATTTCCTGTCCATTCCCATAATCCACTGAGCAGCTGGTCAGTCGTCGTGTCAGCGGGGCCAGCTAATGTTGAGTTTGCTTTGAGAAGTGAAGAGCAGATTTGGTGTGAATGCCTCATGCAAGTTCTTTCAAATATTTATGGGGATTTCAGAGACAGTCAAGATATTTGACCTGTTTCATTTAGCCTATGCCTTTGACACCAGTAGCATTGCCATTTCTGGTGGTCGGTTTCGGTGTACATAATTAGCCTTTCAACCTCCTTTGGGGTGGTTATCTCGACTGAACAAAACAAACCAAAACAAAATGAAACGAACGAAACAAAATGGGATACGGGGACGGTTAACACGGTTTCTGATGGTTTCAAATACATATGTTACTATTACTGTTTTAGAAGATCGGTCAAGGGAAAATATCTGCAGGCTTAGGTTTATGCAAAAATGGATGGATAGACAGATTAAGAAATAGGCTTTGTGATACTGGGGAGAAAATGACATGGTGAATCACTTTATACATTCTACAGAAATGTTCATGAAATAAAATAAGCTATTCTGCGAATTCACTCCTTTCATTCCAATGTGATGTCAGAATTCTTGTTAAAATATCCATTTTGGTTGTTGAGTTGTACAGAAATCTGTACAAAACATCTCCCCAGCAACAAAGCCCACGTCATATAGGGCAGTTAGAGTTGTGTCAAAATCAAAACGGACAAAGCGCCAGGATGTGACCAGATCTGCAATCAACTCCGTGATCCACGTTTGGCTCCAGGTCTCATATATAATATATGTGCTATATGAGATGGGATGCGATGAAATCAGGCACTCGTCAGACTGAGGCGACAGTTTTTCAACAGTGAATGAACTTTTAGTGCATTTCTTTTTTTCATAGAACTCTTGTATATCAGTCTGAAAATGCATTTTAGAGTTAAATTTATTGAAATAGATTGAGTAAAAGCCAAAAAATTGTAATTCAGTGGCATGGTCTAAGAAGGGCTAACAAAAGTGATCATTTTCTCATTGAATTTAGCTGCCACAACAGGTCACCCCCATCATCTTTCATTGCCAATATATCAACTTCTACTTATGGTAGAACAAAAATTTTTTCACTCATAGAAAGGGAAATGAATAACCTTCAAAGTGATACCAATAACTCCATATGCTCAAAATTTGACGAAAGCCTGACTTCATGGTTTCACATCCCATATTTATCTTAACAAAATACCAGGTGTTATATCTGTGAGATTTTTGTTTTCTGGTCCCCTCAAAGTATCCGCTCCATGTGTACAGAATAATCCAGAAATATTTATCCTCTTGTTGTACGTGACTTTTACACATATCCTTGTGACTTGGCAGTGTAATACTGGCTACACGCTGTACTTACTGAAATCTTATTTGCCACCCACCTTGTGACTATGCCAAGTGATGTGATTTTGCTTAACACCAATGCTTTCCGACTATGAACTTTTCATTGCTACATGCACAGAGTGAATGAATGAATCAGGAAATTTCATGCCATTTCCTTTGCATGCCTGCATCTGTATGTATACGTATGAATATATCATACACGGGACAAAGATATTATGAAGATGAGATTAATATGTTTTATTATTGAATTTGCAATTTCTAGGGTGAATTTTATTCTTCAATGTTAAATATTATTTTATAACAAAAAATTTTGAACGTATGTTTCCTCATCAAAATGAATGTAAAATAGAACCAGTAAATGATGTAGGAAAGGTAGGATATGGATCGTACAGCGATTTATTGAAGCATTGATGGTATTCCTGTTTTTTGACAGATAGTATACATGCCGGCTTTTAGAAAAAAAAAACAAAACTGAAAATCTGATGTGACAACTTCAAGGTTCAGGAATATCTGTGTTCAGATGCCTGTACCACCAAGGATATACTCACAGGGCAGTGATCCAGTAGTGTAGATAGATAGGGTTGAAAAGCAGCGAAAAGAATGGCTGTCATAGATACGCATGTACATATGTCTTGTGCCCAGGGCAAATGAGTCGGAAGTCGCGTCGGGCAATTTCGAGCTGCTGCCCTCTTTAAGTATTTTTCAACTCAGTTACAAGTTTTTTATTTTTATCTTTTTTATTTTTTCATTCATTTTTTTTTTTTTTTTTTTTTTTTTTTTGCAAAGCCAAAAAATTAACCTTTTTCAACCTGAAAAAAAAAAACAAAAATTTGGGTATTCGGGTCAGAAAACAGTTAAAAACAGCCGTAGATTGAAAATTGCTCAGTGCGACTTCCGACTCATTTGCCCTGAGTGCAAGACATATATAGTTTGTGTCCTATTGACTTGAGCTGGTGATAGGCGGCATGGAAATGTTATTTCTTATATTCTTGATGTATTTCTTGTCATACATAATGCAGAGCAGTTTTATTAAAAATTTATGAATGTCACTTGATGTTTTTTGTTGTATTATTTGAGTGGCAGGCAGTGGTGATTGTCATCAGTGATGTGTGAATGTAAATGTTGAAGTGAGAGGAGGAAAAACACACAGACTTTTGGATTTGTTTGCCAGAACCAATCTATAACATTAACCCTTTGACTGCCAAGGACATATCCATTAGACAATTTAGATATTAGTTTTAACTCATAGACCCAGTGAGTCAACCTTGGCACAGTAAAAACACAATACTGGACAATCCTAAGTATGCTGGTCTTCTAAATATAGAAAAATTCTTAACTTTAATGCAGGAAAGTTAGGAGAATGAATGTTCAAAATTTTCTTGGCAGTGAAAGAGTTAATTAAATAATAATAATAGCATTTATATAGCCATTATTTTTGTACAAGTACAGGCTCTAAGCACTTCACAATCTCCTATAATTACCCTGACAGACCCAATAAAGACACTCACAGATGTTCTCAGCTTCCTGGGAAGCATACAAGGCGCTGCTAGTTAACACTCAGATCCTTATCAATCTTACAAGAACTTTCTCTGTTACACATTAACACATAAATTATATTTTCCCATATTTTGGCAAAAGTAATTTTCTTCTCTGTTTTCTCTGTGGATTGGAAAAAAAGCAGTGTTTATATTCTCCCAAGCAGAAAACCTATTAGTGACAACTCATGAGAAAACACACACATACAAAATTTCTTTAACCCCTTCACTGCTATGCATACTTCCTCCCTAATGCTGAGAAAATTTCACAAAATGAACAGAATCACGAGCGGACTATAACACCATTTCATTTCTGTCGAGATTGAAACCCCTTCACACCTCTGTTGATGTTTAGTGTATGTCATAATATAACTGGGGTCAGATGTGCTGTTGACAAATAGCATTCGTCACCATGAGACTGTTTTACTATTACACTGTACATCGATAGAGCATTTGACCCCAGTCATATTCCGTGGTACGTGGTACATCAACAGAGCAGTGAAGAGATTAAATACCAGATTGCTCAGAATAAATGTTACAGAACGCTCTTATGAATCAAAACGAGGCAGAGGGATTCAGTTACGAATCTGAAGATGTAAATGCCAATAATGCTAATGTCTCGAAATTGTTTTCATCTTGAGACAACTTGCCATGAGCCCAGAAAGAAAAGATGAAACTTGGGACAGTAAGAGGCTGAAAGTGACAGAGAGAGTGTATCAGTGAGCTATATTTTCAACTAGCTAGGGTTCTTTCCCTATGTCAAGTATAAGAGGTGTAGGACACACATTGCAAAAAGGAAAAAAATAACTTTTTCTCTTGTTACGTTACATTCTACATACATCTTTCAACCACTTGGAGCGAGCGATTATCTCGACAGTTTTTCTCTTGTTATTTGAACCAAATGATGCAAAAAATTACAAGAAAATTATCACAACAAGAAAAAAGCCTTTTCTTCATACGGTGAATTTTTCAGAATTTTCTGATAATTAAGCTTTAATAGCAAGCCAAACAGTGATTTTTTTTTCCTTCTTTGCAGTGCTAGAATTATACCTCTTTTACTTGGCAAAGGGAAGTAATTTGGTTGACGGTCAAAATGGCTCATTTGTCAGATAGTGATTTTTTTTGTTCTTAACTGCCAGTAAAGTGTTTGTTTCTTCAGCATGCTTTTTCATGACAGCACAGCGATCATCCTAAATCTTATGGATTGTCTAAGAATTTCAGTGTCCATGAAAAACATCACTGCAGCATGAGGGGGTGGTAGGAGTAAACAGCGAATCAATATAAGATATAACAGACTACAGCGCTGCTAAAATTATACATAAATATATGTACCCTGCACTTTAATGTCAGCTGGAGACTATAATTAAAAAATGCAACAGTTTGAAAATTGCAGGACAGCAGAGTATTGATCTGCGACACTACGAAGAGCTTTGCATGGTTCTTGCTACATGCAGCCAATCATTTAGGTTGTTCAGAAATAAGGACAAGATCCCGTGAACAACATTTTTGCTTTGTGTTGTAGTTGTCAGTTGTTCTTTGTGGCAGAGAAACATACACGATGACTTGATGGTACTATGGTGAAAGAAGTGACAATTCCTGTCACAGATGCTCCACCAAACAATGTTGGTTAAAAGTAATTTTGGGCAGCAAAAGCTCTCTAACTTATTCATTTAAAATCTTGCTATTCAAAATGATAGATTCACCCTTTTCAAAATGAAAATGTGTGTTTTCTTTCATATCCTATCACACTTTCAAAGTGATAACTTAGCATTTTTCAGAATGATATTGTTTGTTTGTGTTGGGATTTAACGGCACATCAGCACGATCACAGCTATATTGTGCCAAACACAGTAGGATATGGTTTACATTCAGAATGATAACTTTAAATAAAAGTATCCCCTCAATACATTTCCTGTTGCTTTTAAATGCCACAAAACATTTTAAAATGTTATTTTGTTCTCTTCCATTTCATCACTATGTTTTTTATTCTGCTCTATATGCTTGGATTCAATGTCAGAAAGTAGTATATGCATTGTGTAGTTGAACTGTTGAGATGGTTGCTTTCATGCTCTGTGATGTCTAAGGAAAATATGGGCAGTAAATGGAATGAGTTTAAAACAACAGAAGAAATAAGGGAAATTTCAAAGCAGCCCCACATAGCAAAAGTAATTAAGAAAGGAAGATGGCGCTACATTGGTCACACATGTAGAAGGAAAGACAGCAGAATATCCAAAAAATGCTGAGCTGGGAAATCGACGGCAGAAAATAGAGGGGTAGACTGAAAGAGACACTTAAAAAGAACTATCATGAGAGAGGCCAAAGAAGCAGGAATAGAGAACATGAGAAAACTGGTTGAGGGTTGAGACAGCACAGAGAAGATCAGAATGGAAGAAGATTATGACAACCCTATGGGACACATGACGGCACAGGAAGAATTTAAGATTAAGATATCATTACAAGCATAAATTAGGCGGAATTGAACGTCAGCCAAGAACAGAGAACATTTATTAACTTTCAGGATCAGGCAACTGAAGATTTGCCTCATAGTTTGGTTCCTTGTACTCAAATTCTTCAGCAATAAGAACTCAAACAAATTTTTTTTTTTTAATTGTTGGTTTTTATTTTCACTTTTTTTTTTTACGACAGACAAAAATGCATACATACAAACATACAGAAGAGAAAACAGAGTGCTCAAAATGTTTTTTTTTTACATTTAGAAAAGTATAAAAGTTACCATGATGACGGAAACCTAACATTGGCAAAAATTTCCAAATAATAGGCACTCAGTTGGTCAAAATAAAAGAAAAATACATTCAAGAAATAATAGGGGTACGTCTCCTGTCAGCATTCAAGCGATAAGTCTCAACAATGTTCAAACTTACATGCCTCAACTAGGTTATACTCAAAGATTTTTATCAAAAATAAAATTTCCATTTTTCACTGCCCTCATATTAGACTGCCTCTGATTTGTACAAAGATTACCATGCCATGATTGATTTAATCGTCTTCATGTCAACTAAAATTCCATATGTCCATCGATTTCATTCTCTCTGGATGACATATAAAAATCTAAAACCTGATCAAATGGTTTCCCAAAAAATGTAGGTATTTCTATGCATGTATTTAACCAAAAATGTCAATATGATTATTCGTAAGATTGACTTATAAGTCATACCAACAACACATGACAGAAATGGGATGTGACAAATTCATTCATGCAAATGCTTTCAGAAGTTTCAGGGTAGATTACTGTTGAGAGAGGACATGATGGACAGGAATTACAACTCCAGGGAAATGTTAACACTGCATTTAGCAAAACAATTGGTCATCAGTCATCGCTGGTCCCAGAAGTAGATTTAATGCTATTATTATGGATAAGAAAATCACCGTAAATGTTTGAAACATGACACCATTCCAAGCTGTTGATAGAAATGCAGATTTGTCACGATATAAAAATTGTTCTGTGAACTGATCCATGGGAGGACTGACAATTTTAAGTAGGTTTTAGTAAAGAACTCGTGTCAAAAACAGGACATCGGGGCTCCGAGCGTAATGTCACACCAGCATGGTGATGAAACGATTAACTGATGTTTGTAGGGAAGAATTTAAACATGTGGGTGGCAGATTTCTGTGACCAGAATGGCTGATATTCTCTCTTTTCATGATCAGCAAAGTACAATATTTGCAAAATGAAAAGAAAAAATATTTACAACATTGTTACTGTTTTAAATTTCACTACATCAAAATTACTTTCAAAGAGATTATAAATACAACATTCATTTCCCCAAGTTCCTCTATGTAAATCAGTCAAAATCATATTGCAAACAAACATGCAACCCAAATTACTAAATCAATATGAAACAAAACTTGAGTTTTCTACCGATCATATCAGAATGCAAGTTGGTTGGCAAACAATTTTTTCTTTCTTTGTTAAAAATTTATGTGACAGAGAAGTTTTCTGGTGTCTTTTTTTTTTCTTTCTTTTTTCTTCTTTTCTCAGTTGTCTGATACATAATTAACATAAGAAAAACATCTGTGATCAGACTTTGACATAAAAGTGACATACAAAACTTGAAACATGACATAAGATGCCTAATATATAATGCTTTGTGAAGTGACAGCTGAAACCAGTGGACATGGAACAGAATCGCTTCGTCTCCGTCACTCAGTCTTACACAGTGAAAAATCCCATGGTGAATCTGATAATTTCCATGGATTAAAAAAAACAGAATTAAGAGGAAGCAAAGAATAATTTTTGTTTTGTTTTGTTTTGTTTTTGTGCTTGAATCAGTAGTGGAAAGTCGACTTCATAGAACAAACTGACGATTTTAAAATAGTCAATACAATTCTTTTCATTGATTTCACATTAAAAAGAAAAGATACAACAATATTAGTCAACTATTTTTCTTGCTAAGTAGTATAGTTTTTTTTCTCTCTCTCTCTCTCTCTATTACAAGTACATATTAAAGCTGATCACTATTTTTAAGAAAAGAGACCAAAAAAAAAAAAAAATACAATTCAGGAGAAGACAGCTCTGAATTTGGCAGACTCAGCCAATTTTACTTATGACATCAAGATGATTATGCTTCAAGATGGCTACACGCACTCACAAAGATGTGAATGAAGTTACATTTAGTTCAGATGACAAATACATTACTGTGCACCATAATAATTGAAGAGACTATTTGGCTCATAGTGGCTTGCCAGTGATGAAGGCAGTGGAACATCGGTCATGTTGTCCGAACAATTTCATGAAGTTGGAGAGAAGTTGGCAAGACAGTGACGGATAATAAAAGCAGAGTGGCAAGCTGGTTCATGAGATGGTTATTTTATGTGCAAAGACATTCGTGCCATGGTCTGTTAAGGATGAATTACGTCCGTTTTCCACTACCTCCAGTAATGATTGTCTCATGACACAAAGGATGTCATCATTTACCGTGTTAGTTTTCAATGCTGTTCATCCAAATATTTTCTAAAAGGGCTACAATATGTACTTCTGAACATGATGTCATATAGTTTCAATGACCCAACACCCAATTATGATTTCTATTAGCAGTAAATATGACATGCGTTATGAAGTCATAGATGATAAACAAAACATAACAGGAAAAAAAAATAACAAGGGACATTATCATAACTTTTTTTACAACAAACATAAGATTCAAAATTCTTTTTACAGTTGCATACAAGTTGAAGAATCAACGAAGAATCAGTTTTAAGAAGTTCAAATCAAAAACAAAAGAGAACATGTCAATATCAAATTCACTTTACAGTATATGACCATTTTTCTACGTAGTTTTTCTTTTAACTTGTTTCAGATCATACTTATCTGAATGATAACTGTTTTGATTCAAAGCAGAAAAAGAAGGTATGTTCCCCATTCAAGATTTTTACACTCAAATTTCAAGACAGTTTTTACAGGATAAACGAGACTGAACAGATGCAAATATCTTTACTAAGTACAGTAGATTATTTTTTTAGATTATCAACTCTATTGCTCCATGATTACATGCACTATGGCATAACACAAAATTAGTGATGTGACCTCAAAATCTCTTGTGTAAATTTTTGTTTTTATTTAGTTCACATTGCAGCATTTACAACATGAGATCATAGCCTGGTTTCAATGAACTTAATAACTATCCAGTGATACTTTTACAATCCTATTATCTACAGACTTCAATTTATTGCAATTTCAAGACTAGCTTTACAGCGCACTGAGAAATCCACAGGTAATATCATTTAATCAGAAAAAACGAATGTCAAAAAGAAAGCAAAATTTTGGTATAAGATCCGTAATCAGTCATATCAAAGATGAAAACAGAGTTAGTCTATTTTTCTCGTAATTACCATCTACAAAGAGATCCTGTCAAAAACATTTCTCTCACCGTCGGATGAATTTTTCCTAATTTGAGCAAAGGGCATAATAAAACAAAAATGTACATGAATATTTACATCATCTTTGTCTATGAAAACCCTTGGACTCACGCTGGTTTCAAATGAAGAAGAGTAAAAAGTGCAGTTGGTTATTAAGTTGTTGGGCACTTAGAGAGGAGATTTTAGCAAAGATTACGATGGCTGAGGGTGAAACATTACATGGATTTGTTGATATGTTGTGAATTGAGTAAATTCATTCAACAGTTTGACAAGGACACGGTGCTGAAGATGGTAGGATGATGTTCACACCTCTCGATATAACAAGAAACATGGTTGATTAAGATATAGACTAACTGATCTCCCATTCATTCTTTTTTCTTTTTCTTTTGAACAGTTTCTTTCAAATTTGCAAAACAATTTTGTAATTTTTTTCAGTATAATGCTGAAAATTTAGTTCTCTTTCAATGTTTCAAATTATCCAATTTTTTTGTGTAATCTGTATCTCCAAAACTGCAAGGGTTGGCCATGATATATGTGAATTTCTCACAATCATTGGCAAAAAAACGGACAAGTTTTCTATACTGAAGTCAACAATTATGAATAAATAATCAAGAACTTAAAAGACTTGAGATGTCGGTTTGCAAGGGGACTTTTCCCAGCCCTGTAGCCATCGGCAGTCGGTGCGTGTCTTTGGCCTGGTTAGCTGACGGGCTCCACCAGCAGCAGGTTGTTCTCCTGCCCATTCTCATCACACTTGATTGGCTGTGGACAAAATGACATTGAGACAGGGTCAATTCTCTTTAATCCTTGCTCAAAATCTCAAAAAGTATTGTGTGAACTGGGCTGACATTCACAAACTCATCAACCATTATATCTGTATATAAACCATCACACTCCTGGCTGTCACCATAGGGGGACGCAGTGGCTCTGTGGTTTGGCGTCTGCTCATGGAGAAAACGGGGCGGGATTGACTCGCAGGTCCTGCATCGGGGGATGGAAGGACAAAAAGATCAAAAACCCGCATTTTTTCAATGACTCAACGGTCCCCTGGCTTCCAGTGGGTAGGGAAATTTGATGTCTAGCCTTCTCAGATAAGTGCGAATATATTTCGGAGGTCCCGTGTGTACGTTACGCACGTTAAAGAACCCTTGGCAGTTCAAAATCGAT
>JBCEWB010146223.1:0-10806 GCA_039654565.1 Peronia peronii | reverse complement strand
TATCTATCTATCTATCTATCTATCTATCTATCTATCTATCTATCTATCTATCTATCTATCTATCTATCTATCTGTATCTATCTATCTATCTATCCATCTATCTATCTATCTATCTATCTATCTATCTGTCTGTCTTTCTGAGTGCCTGCCTGTCTATCAGTCTGTCTGCCTGTGGCTTCTGTCTGTCTATCTATCTGTCTGTTTATATGTCTGTTTATCTATCTGTCCATCTTTGTATCCGTCAGTCTATCTATCTGATTATCAGTTGATTTTTTTGTTTGTTTATTTACTTGTCCTCTGACTGTCAGGGTGAGGCCTGGTTTTACATGTCTGTCCTCTATGTTTTTCGGCATTCCAGTGATAGAGAAAGCCAATAATATTTATTCTAAGCTGAGCATCACATAATAAAAATAAGATAACGATAGCAATAACGACTTTTCATGTCATGGCAGATAAGGATGCTAGTAGAGTCAGACTACGCGATGCAAGTGTGAGATGAAAACGAAACGTGTTGATCTAGAACAATTTCTTGTTCACAAGTGATAAAGAATATAAACAGAATTGAAAGAGTTCAAAAATAGAAATTCTTACAGTTTGAAATAAGTATTGGGGACTTAAACCACTGCATGCAGATATCTTTCGAAATTCTAGGGCATTTTTGTGGAAACACTAAAATCTTAATTTCGTTCTTGTGATTCAGGACACGAAGTGTGGAAATGATCGAACTGGTGATTTATTTTCAGGTCTTATTTTCTGATACTTTGATAACGCAACGCATTGAACCCAATACACACAACTGAAACAAAAAATATCATTATTATTCTTGCACATTCAGAGTGTTACCCAGTTTCCTTCTCTACATGGAATATTAAACTTCCTATACAAAATTCCTGTTGTGGAATATTTTGTTTACTGGGGTGCAGTTTTGTTGCCGTTCATTGGGCTTGGAAGCGCTTTCGAGACGCCGAAATCAGCATCGGCTCTCCGTAGACTTAAGATTTGCGTGTGAAATAAGGCCTAGACTCACGTTTGCAAAGCAAGTTCCATTTCCCGTAATAAAATTTTGGCGTGGATGAATGAAAAGCTTGGTTGCCAAGCCATACGCACTGTCAAACTAACGTAATAAAAACTGTTTGTTGAGAGGGAAAGATCGAAATAGAAAGGAAGAACATTGGAATGAGAAGCAATAATTTGGTAAGAATTGTTTTCCTAGATTTTTGCGCCAGCAGTGTTTCAAATTTCATGTGAGGAGACTGGCAAACTTGGCCATTTTATCTGGGGACAGCGACGTGATCTTGACAGGAGGAACAAAGAAAGGAAGGGAAGGTGAGATGTAGAAAAGCAGATCTACTCGTCAGTATTCACAAACGTAAGGTGCACAACCGTGGTAGGTAATAGAATTTTTAGATGAATCTTCCTTGACTCTTTGTGAAAATAAAAACAAATTAAACAAACAAACAAACCAAGAAAAAAAAACAATAACGACAAAAGTAATCTATATTTTATGTACACACATTTCTTTACGACTAGTGCAGAGTTCTTAATTGCTTCAGTATTAGGTGTATGATCAGAGAAAATTCTATTTTTCTACCTGATTTGACTGATCGGTTTCTCAGCTTTATACTTTAAAAATACAGTGTAATAGGTTAAAACCAGCTTAAAATTCATGTGTAATATTCCAGGTGCGTATGCACTGCATATTTTGCTATAAGCTTTATAAGTGTGAGTTCTTGTATTTGTGAGTGTTTATCTTTGTTCGTTTAAACATACTTAAAAGATAAGCAAAATAGGAGAAAAACAGTTACATGGCGTTTTGTCCCGTTTATGTATGCCATTATGTTCCTTCTCTGTTTTTTGTTGTTTTTTTTTAAATCTGCATTTGTCAAACAACCTACGCACGGCCTGTATTCTGGGCCTGTTGCAATCAAAGTAAAACATGTGAGTTCTAGAGGAAAGACACTGTGAGCACAGGGTCCGATAAATGCAGCCCTTGTCTACGGTGAACGTTCAGTCTTATTTCCCAGACTTTTGCCAAAATGAGTCTGATTGTTATGTCTAATTGTGAAGCACGTGTAAACTATACAATCAGTTAGCTGAATGACAAGCAAAATTGTGAGTGAGCAGCATGGATAATAAGCAAAATTAACGTCTTTGTGCGCTATCACTTGTGATAATGATCCATTTTGGTGGCCCGTTTACGTCTGTGTCGTAGCCACTTATCCACATCAGAGGAAAAGCTGATTTGTTGTAAATGAGCATTCAAAACAGCACGGCATTTATTTATGATTTTTCTTTTAATCTGCAGTTCTTAGCCACTTGTTGAAAGGAACGGGGGATAAAGAGAATGCATGTGAAAGATCATAATATGTAATAAAGTGTGTGTTTGTGTGTGTGTGTGTTTCAGATAGATAGGCTAATGCGACTGTGTAGGTTCTACAGAACATGCAGCCTTAACTATTTCCTATGATCATGAGCAAATGCGTCAATGGAAATGTTTTGTTGCTGCGAATAGAAGCCTTGAACTAATAACACAACAGACCTGATTATCAGCCAGCCCGAATGATTGAAGAAAATGAGAGTTCTTTTGACATCTATCCTAACATTCGAACTTTTTTTTTTATTGTATATTCCATTATTCTGTACATATTTCAGTACAGGCTTTATATATATATATATATATATTTCTTTGATAACAATGACATCAGCCTCATGAATCTTTTTTTTTTTCGCCCTTCTTTCGCCTTCCCCCATCTTACATTCTGTCTGCTAGGTACGTATTTCTCTCAGTTTCTCTCTCCCTCTATCTGTATTTATAAAAAAAAATTCACTACAAAAAAATGGTCCGCCCAAGAAATGTGAGAGTGGTGTTTTTTATGTCCAGCACGCAAACATATAAACGTGCACCGTTTGGCACAGGAATCATTTAACAGCTGATTCAGAGTAAAATATAGAAGATTTCCGAGCTTTTTTCTTTTTTAATATTGTGTATATAGCCTTTTAATCTTAAGAAAGTAGAATTACCTCAGCTTTAAGTACATGCCCAGTTCTGAACGAGAGAACTTTTGTGGGTAGCGATTTGGAATTTGGAAATTTTGCCCGGACAGCAACTACGCATTGCTTTTTTTTTTTTTTAATCAATCCTTATTTATGGGTTTCATTGTTACTGTGTGGTCAATAGACGAATCGTGCCTAACGGGCTTAATCGATCGAGCGTGAGTAGAATAGCACAGCACCCTACTTCTAAATCACTTTCTTGAATTAATTTGAGAAGCTGATGTCATTCCAAATGAACAATTTGCAGGTTATAGCTCGCCATATATTTGTAATATTTTTTACCTACAGTTCTTGATTTTGGTCACAAGGATTTATATAGAAAGGGTGATTGATATCGTCAAGAGTAGCTGTCGATTTCTTGCGACAGAAAATCACATAAAAATGAACAATGGAAGTTCAGTTTAATTCTCTTTCATATTTGATAAAGAGAAAGGGATAGTAAAATAAACTTCGAGACATCTGACAGCAGTAATGATCATACTCCTGATATTATAACAAGGTTAAAAAAGAATATTTTCTCCCATATGAGTTGTGTGTATCTGTGTGTGTGTGTGCGTTTGTGTATGTGTGTGTGTGTTGTCCTTAAAACCAATCCGTTTTTCTGATGTTTGAATGTTGTTGTTCCCTATGAATATTCGTCCTGAAATTTCGAAGTGGCACTTGCCTACATATGATTTCAGCGTTACATATTTCTAACCTCTGAAGCTCAGACTGTGGACCATTACACTGTTGCTGTTTGTGGGAATTCTCTATATTGGTGGTGAAATTATATCCATTATGTGAAACTCTATCTGAACAATAACTAGCATAACAAAATATATTCCCTTAAATGATCTGCACCGTTTTTCACATCAAAGTTATAGCATTACCAGATCTTTACTCATAAATTTCAAATATTCATTCACAGAGAG
Source organism: Peronia peronii (assembly GCA_039654565.1). Taxonomy (NCBI): domain Eukaryota; kingdom Metazoa; phylum Mollusca; class Gastropoda; order Systellommatophora; family Onchidiidae; genus Peronia; species Peronia peronii. The sequence goes on along the minus strand of JBCEWB010146223.1, from coordinate 6,841 downwards.
ACATAGTCCACACGTTATCTAGTGCGTCAAAGTTCTAATAACGGGATCTCTGTTATCACATAATCTTGACTGCGTTGACTTATAAATTCGAAAAGTTACTGGTAGGAGTAAGTTTCCAAATTGAAAATACGGTTTTGGATTTTTTTTTTATCTCGGATATGCATATATAACCATAAAACCCTGTTAAAGCTAATGAAACGTGTTGCCATAATCTATTCGTAATTTCTTTTTGTATTGTTTCCGAAATATGTGCAAAAAGAGAATGTAAAATTTCTGGACTTCCCGGGAGGTGAATATGACACATCCAAAAGTGTTTTAATATGTCTTTGAAGTTGTTGAGGTGATCATGAACAAAAACGTCACTTACATTTCATTTGGGTCAATACCTACCGGTAGTTCTCAAGAGTTCGGTATGCTGGATGATAGATAAAAGTACTCTTATCTTGAGCCGTAGTGTGATTAGAAAATGCAATATTTTCTTGACTCATGGGCAACTGAATAATTTATGAAACAACTACTGCCGTTTATTGTTTCTGTGGATTGGTACGCAGATAATGAACACTATTTCCTTTCCATTTATATTAAAACATCATTGAAGATCTCAATGTTCACCACACCGGATAATGGATAAAATTGTTTATCTTTAGCTACCCTTAATGCAGGCGTATAAAGTTATTTCGAAATTTATCTTCTTTCCTGACCCCCCACAATAAAAGTTTGAGATTTTATTTAGAGGTCTTAAAATATAGAAACGTAATGTGTAAAACATAAAGAGAACTTACATTTGATTTAATTTAAACCTCACCTCTGGAGTATTATACCATTCATCATAGCTGATTTTTTTTTTTAACCTGTTAAATTTCTAATCATCTGATCTTATTTCACAACGTATTTGGCCACCTAAGTCTACGTGTGGTTTCCTGGCAAGGTCAAGTGTTCCTCTGGTTATAGAGCTGTTCAAAGGCAATGTCTTGGCTACAGCACGCAATCTGATCGCCACAACGGATTTTCCAATCCCCCTCGATACCCAAGCAGTACCTTATCGGCTCACGGAACCTCCACCTGTTTTATCATACGCGACATCGGGGCTAGCCACTACTGAAACACGGCCCCAAAAAATGGATGAAAATAGAACGTCCTGCGATATTGTAATGCCTTCTTACTTTCTTTTCCAACCTCAGCTTTCTCCCATCCAATCCACTGTATTCTTTCCTCCATTTTCATTCTTTAAGTACCGCTAGCACCCTTATCATACCAGGTTACCGCCTCCTTTTTTCTTTCTTACCCTCTCCACCTCCTAACCGTCCTCCTCTTTTCCATCTTCACGCCCACTTTCTTCTTTCTTCTCTTTTCTCTATATTTTTTCTCAGGTCTCACGTCCTTCCTCCTTACCAGGTTTCCAATGCATATCTCTTTCTCTCTCTTTCTCTCTCTCTCTTTCTCCTTCTAACAAAGTTAATTTAGTTCTGCCCTCAAAGGAACAGTCTAAGCCAAGATCACAACTCAGTCTAGATACATCCTTCATTATTATGGACAGTTTTGACAGTAAATTACTAGATGACCTCTCTCATACCGAATAATATGAGATAACCTATCCGACTAGACATTTTTTCCTGGAATAAACGCAGTCTGACATTCGTTTTATAGGTAGGAATGGGCAAGTTTGTCAAATAATTGGACTATGTTCGGGACATTTACAAATGTCAGACTGATAGACATTGCTCCAACATTTCCTGCGGGTTATCACAGCTCTAGACGGAGGCTTCTCTCAGGAGATGGGACTACTGTAAAGGCTGGATTCCTGCCCTGGAATTTAGCGGTACCCTCCCAAATTGGTAATGTAAGTTTCAGTTCAACAGGTTTTCGTGGCAAGGCTTGCTAACTTATCACTTTCTTATTTCGATAAACAGTAATACAACTGAATATAACAACACCAACAACATCAGTACAACAACAAGCAACAGCATCAATATTAACAACTTTAATTATAATTATAAATTTATTGTGGCCTTAAATTTATTTTGAAAGTATAATTCTAAAATAAGTAGTTTTTGAGTAAGTATTAAATGCCTAAGAATTTCCAGGGGGAACGCTTATAGTATTCATAACTACAGCCACCGGGTAAAGAATATCACTTAATTTTTAATTATTTATTAAAAGGAGAAAAGAGATGAGCAATTAAATGAGAAGTGATGAAACAAAAAAAAAAAAAAAAAACGTTGACAACATTGATCATTGGTATAATACTTTTACTGGTAGCATGTCGAAGACAGAGGACACATTGCATTAAATTGCCACCGATATATAAGGCGCCAAGTGCAACAGCTGTTCCATCTTATGACAATATTTCCATTCATTCACCCAGTAGAATATATGCCTCATCAGATTACATCATCGTGGCAAACATGTTACTTTTATTATCCGTTATCCCACACTTGGCCCGCCATTTGGATTACCTGCAGGTTTAGCCAAAATGTCTATCTGCAGTGAAAATTAGCTTTCGAAAAAGTTGAAAAAGACTTTTTGTTGTTGTTTAAACATCTGGCGAAAGGCAGTCAGATTCTCCTGTTAAGCTAACCTATAAGTGTGAAAGTCGGAAATGGTTTTTGATTATTGCATCCTACTTCACAAGAGCGCTGATAAGAATGGAATTCCAATTTGTAGCAGTATGCACATATTAGGAGACCAGAGGTCACACGGACACAATTTTAAATACCAGATGAATTGCTTGATAATGTGTGGTTTCTAGGAACAGAAGTTGTCTTTCCCCGTGTCAGATATAATAATAATAATAATAGAGAGCATTTGTATAGCGCTTATCCCCGTAAATACAGGCTCTAAGCGCTTTACAATCTATTATTACCCCCGACAGACCCAAAGAAGACACTCATGAACGTTCTCAGCTTCCTGGGAAGCATACAAGGCGGCTGCCTGTTAGGCGCTTAAAATCCTTATCAGTCTAACAATATCAGTCACTGTCTATAGTCAGGTACCCATTTAAACCTGGGTCGAGTCAGGAAATTTGTGTGAATTGTCTTTCCCAAGGACAAAATGTCGGGACCTGTGAGGATTCGAACCCGAGACTTTAGATCCCGAGTCCGACGGCCCAACCGCTAGGCCACCCGCACCACCATATATGGCTCTAGATCCAGTGACCGAAACTAGGTACAGCTCTTGTTCTTGTATTGTAAACCTATCAAAACTGACAATATGACAAAAATTTAATGATGAAGACCAAAGCGACCAACTGTTATAATGTCCATGATGCTGAACCGTGCGTAGTCATTATCACGACTCGTTCGCCTCACGCCCGTTGTATCTTACCTCTAGAATCAAACCCGTTCCCACGTGATATTAAAATAACAACAACAACAATAACAACAACAACAACAATACAACAACAACAACAACGTAGCGGCAGTTCTAAGGAATATCACCATCAACATTTCAGCCATCATTGAAGTGGAAACACAACATGATACATGACACCGACACCCCAGGCCAGAAACAAGCCAAACTCTCATGGCCTTTTCCATCCCTGGCCCAGCTGTCTACCGCACAAAAAGTGTTCAAAGCGGGAATGAAATGCTTTATGAAACATGACCTTATATTAACTGACTTCCTGGATGACAAAAAAATTGACTATGTGACCTTAACCGGGACAGCAGCAGCTGTCGGGGTCTACATTTTCATTATGGCTTTATCTACCCATATCATCCTCCCTAATAATACCTCTTAAGATACATTATCCTTGCCTGGAAGAGTAACACGCATAAACTACTTGAAAATAGAATACCCAGATCTACCACAAGCATTTAGCATAAGGAGAGCTTTATATCAACCCACTAGAATCTCAAGAATGACATTTCAGTAGGGTGGATCCCGCGTCAATGTCTGCATTAAACGGTTTATGGTATCCTAGGAGAAAAAGACTTTTCCAAGTAGCTCACTTGGGCATATCTGTACTCATATTCCAAAGGCACACGGAGCCTTCACCATTCACCACTCTAAAAAGTGAGCAACATAGATATTAACTTAGTAGCAATATTAATAATTCATTCATCGAATCCTCTCACATGATATGCATTTCCATCACGCCCACATCCGTAACGACACTAACTGATTCTGATATGGCTATTGTCCTAGAAAAAAAGAGCTCACACTATTCGGAAAGTTTGGCCCTCGTAAATTTTTTTTCAAATTTGAACGTATTTGTTACTTGTTTGTTATAATGATATCGTTTATAAGTTACCTCGGGAAATCTATGTTCTGATATTCAAGAAATATACAATATGTACGAGAAATACGATTCACAGTAGGTCTGCTTAATGAAATCATCGTACAAATACAACATAACGCAGAAAAAATGATGAACGTTAAAAAAGGCAATAAAACTAAACTGATAGATTCAAAATTCTATTATGTAAATAGTTACTCATCAAAACTTAAATACACGTTAGTTGTATTATTCACTTTGGATACTATTAACCCTCGACTCAGACGTATTCCTCATAAACTTTTGTTAATTTCAACTTTGACTTTAATTTCGTGGGAGATGAATCAGACAGATGTTACCTACATCAATATTTTGTGAAATAAACTCTAGGAAATGTCTAAAATGTCAACAACGAACACCTCATCAATGTGTCATTAGCGTTGCTTGGTCCTCCCACAAAATATTTATGTTTATGACTTTGTCTCTCTAAAAAGAAATGTCCATTTCTTTTCTGATAATTGTAACTTGTGATCTTTATTTAGCTCATAAAATGTAATAAAATTTTTTAATAATTATGTCAAAGACAAAAACGGGCAGACTGAGACATAAATTTGTAGAAAAACAAGTGGGTTACGTGAGGGAAAGGCCGGGAACTGGGAGTGGGGGTGGATTTGATGGGGGAAAGAATGATAAATGATGGAAAGAGACAGCCAGGAAGAACAAATGGAAGTTAATGATAAGACGAGGACAAAATGTATAGGAAAGAATCTGGAAAATAGAAAGTGAGCATGATAAACAGAGGAAATTTTGTATGTTGAAAGGGTTGAAATGAGTGGAAAGAGAAAGGCAGACACAGAAAGACAGAGAAGAGGACAGGAATGAGGATTTAAAGAGAAGAAAGAAATTGGATAGAGAAATAGATAGAGAATATTCGTCTCCCTCATCCATAGTTCTGGTCTGATATTCAATATCCCAAGGGGACTGAATTGAATCATGTTCTTGTCAGGCTGTCCTTTTTGTTGTGTTGGTTGTTGTATTTTTTCAACTTATGTAAAATGTCACTTCAAGACAAAATGACGTTGGCACTCATTGTTTCAATTATGTCGGTTTTTTCTTTCACCAGAAGATCTTGATAAATCATGTGAACGTTAGCTGTTGCTTTTCTTTTTTCTGTTCTGTTCTGTTTTTTTTTTCTTTTTTTCTTTTTTTTTTCTTTTTTTTTTTAGAACAAACACATGGCCTACATGCACAAATGTGGTCTTTCTCTCAAAGCTGACACAACAAATTGAAAAATGTGAAGAGCAGATGTATAGAGGATATTGGCTGAACTGACGAGTTTCAGCGTAGAAATCCTCTCTTTTGGACAAAATGTGGAAATGACAACTAAAAGTTTCTCTTTGGCACTTGTGCGTCAACGGACTTCTATCTACTGAATGGAAAATAAACATATTTCTCCAATGTGTGAATGGAAAAGCCAGCTTTCCGACAATCTAACCCTGCCGAAGGTGAAGTTTGCATATTTCATTTGGCCTTTTTATATTTCATGATCTACGAGACAGCGGGCTTTGATAGAACCACGGCACCGCACACAGTTATCCGCCATTCTGTGGGTTAATCGTGTAGACGCCTTTTATAATCACAACTTATTTCATCCCACTCAGTTTTTTAAGTGTCCCGTTCTTTTGAAGATACAGATTAAACAGAGCTGTGCTTGAAAGTGCAAATTAAATGAAGACCAGTCTGCGGCAGATCATCTTCGTCGCACTGCGAACGATTCATCATGCCTTTTTCGCTGTCGCTGTTATCAGAGGTTATTAACTCAACCTTATTTCCACTGAAATGCGGAGCGGATCTGAGGAAACAAGTGAATACTAATACGAATACATGGCATAATCTATATGTCTAATTTTATAAAACTGTGATTTGCTCACTTTCTTCTTACTGTCACATTCATTTACATTAAGTTTGCAACAACTGTCTTTTTTTTTTTTTAAACCTTTTTTCGATCTGGTGTTTATTTTCTTTTAAGCTTATTTTTTCCCTTCACACCAGGTATCGTATCCCAGTCCATTTGGGTGATTAAATTTTATTTTCTTTAAATATTCTTCTCTGTCTGCTAAAAAAATAAAACGCTTGTATTTGCGTGAGAGGCGGCTTCTTATTTCATTTCACTGGCTGCTCTGATTTCATTCTTTTTGAACAGGTATTAAATTTTCATTTCCTTATTGCGCTAGAAAAAGCTGAGTGTTGATCACATTGACTTAGATTCTATTTCAATTCATTTGGCATGTTGAGTATTATTTCTTTCTATTATCGACTCGTCCTCTGAGGGAAAACAAATTATTATCCGGGGGCTGTTGTTCCTGCGAATAGTGTCCCATTTGCATTTCCCTTTACCTTTTCCTTATGATGATTCCTTAGATAGGAACATGCCGTGGAAGTTTGTCCGCCGATTAGTACGCAAAGCTCAGACAGGGTGTCCGGTAAGTCGGTGCCTCGCCACTTGCTTATCTTCAGCCCGTATCTCTCTACACGGCCAAGGTAAAAGCTGCCTATCTATCTATCTATCTATCTATCTATCTATCTATCTATCTATCTATCTATCTATCTATCTATCTATCTATC
>JBCEWB010146203.1:0-10807 GCA_039654565.1 Peronia peronii | reverse complement strand
ATAAATAAATCATTTAATTAACATTTCCTTTCGTGTACAGCAATACCCTATTTACATTTTATATGTTTTCATTATTGGACGAAGAGCCAAGCGGGCTCGAAAATTTGGCTAGCGTTGTTAATTCATTTTATTAGCTCAATTCTGGATTCTTCATATTGTGTTTCAACTTTTTTGGTATATTTGATTAGTTGCCGGTGGATAGTCGTCTTAATTTTAAGACACTTTTCGTAAAATGATGATGTTGATGATGATGATGATGACGATGAAGACGAGGGTGATTTTAAAACATATTTTTATAAAATGATGATGATGGTGTTGATGATGACGATTCTGATGCATATTATTGACTAGTGCAGCTTGTTTTATCTACATTCTTGCTTCTTGATCTTCATCTGTTAATTTAGCTGAACTGGAGTAGTAAATCACACGGGAACTGGGGAGGGGGGGGGGAGGGGGGGTGGGGAGCCCATGCTCTTCATTTGCATTCAGATCTGGTTCGGTAACTTTGTATAGACAGCTGGCCACGCAGGGCGACTTTACTAGAATAGTACAAAGAACCTAAATCTAGACACCACGCTTGATTTCCATTTTCAGTATCCGTGAGCGAAATGTGATTGTGCAGTTTACTTCCATAGCGGAACCAATCGGTTGACAATTCCATTTGCTGATTGCTAACCCGGATAGATGACCGCGTTTTTCCTTTCTTTCTTTCTTTTTTTCTGCAAAAGAATGGAACAAGAGAGGCTACTTCTTAATGACAGACCGGAAATGGGAAAAAAAGAGGAGATCGGAAATGTCGGTTGTCTCCCATAGAAACTGCCTGATCTCACAGAATCGTTCAATTAATTGAAATGTATGAAATTGTCTTTCCCTGAAGAGAACAGCGCTGAAGAACATGCAAAGTCAATTAGATTCTTTTTTATTCAAGACGTGCACAAACAGAAACGTATGATTAAGTCTGTTGATAAGAGTGTCCTATGCATGAGAAATTTCGCATGAACTCAAAGACGAGTTTAGTAAGTGACATCGCATGCGACATGAAGGCTTCGTTCTGTGAAGGCAAATATAATACCTTTTTGTTTTCTGTGATCGTTGTGTTTAATCTTTACACAGAGCATAGGGAAATAGTTTGTTCAAAGATTTAGCAGCTGTTAGAAATTCACAGCACAGGTCTAAATGTTTCCTCTACATTAACTCTCACATTAATAGTTATCACTAAAAAAAATGATTGTAATAACGACAGAGAGCATTTATATAGCGCTCATCTCCGTATAGTGCAGGCTCTAAGCGCTTTACAAACTAATTCAGAGCCACAGATCTGATTACAACATTTTCTGCTTATGTAACGTAAATGGTCAGTGACGATAGGATTTTTTTTTATATATGGTTGTTTATTAGTTTAAATGTATTTATGTTTCAGTTCAAATCATTAGACAAAGGATTCTGACTTTAATACACAAAAGTAGTTGAATTAAAAAGCATGCGAATTCTGGCAGTATAAGGGTTAACAGTTCCTAATTATCGATGTGGAGAAAGAAAGAGCAATTCATTTGTCAAAACACTCAAGCCCCCTTACTCACGAGTTGTGGTTCAAACGAACTGCCAGCGGGCTGTGAGTTATTGTTCACCAGAAGCTGATAACATTTTTTTTTTTTTTTTGGCCAGCCTCCTGTTATCGCTGGCCGAGTGGGTAAAGTCACCAAACTGTTCCTCAAAGACGTCCTTCGTTTCACATCACACTGAAAAATTGCTCTTTGAATCTTTTATCTTTGGTCGTGCAAACAAAAAGACAGCACTTTGAGTATAAATTTCTAAGAACACATTTGGGTATAAATTTCAAAGAGCAACTTTGACTATACATATCGACAAAACGAGGTAGGCTGCCTTTCCATCAATACCCCCAACGTTTTCTTGTTTGCTTTGATAGAGGCCATTCACCTTTGGATCGAAAACTATTTAAGACTTTCAGGGCCGATATTTTATTATTATTATTATTTATTATCTGCATCCTAGATGACGTGCAGGTGCGGTTGGGAATGTAGAAATAAATTTAAGGAAGAGGGACTGAATCGATAGAGTTTGGAACAAAAACAAAAACAACCCCCTCCCCCTAAAAAAAAGAAGTGGTGATGGAGAAAAGAGCTATCAAAGTACAATATATATATATATATATATATATATTGAACTATTTCATCGTCAGCCAAATTACTTCCCTTTGCCATGTAAAGAGGTATAACAATAATCATTGTATAGAGGGAAAAAAAAACCCTTTCCCTTATTCTTTGAAATACAATGGATGGACAATTCTGAAAACTTGATCATATGATGCAAAGGTTTTTTTTTTTTTTTTTTTTTCAGCATCGTGATAAGTTTTGCGTAATTTATCTCTTCACTTATATACTACAAATCTACAACAAAACCCATAAAAGGCTTAATGGCTTGAAAACTGCTAGATGTATCCATTTGTAATTTGATACCTAGAATTGTTGCGCGAAAGTTTATTGTTTCTTCCTCCAAAAACCCGAAAAAAGCTTACTACTTTTGACATTATTCTAAAAAGGCCATAATAATTGAATACCGTAGTAAATTCGCGAGGGTATTTGATCCGAATTGTACGTTCGATAGAAAGACGCACTATGTTGTCGTTCTTCCGCTTCCGCTGGCAGAGCATTCTGCCTAGAAATCGTGCCGGCATCGGCATCGAGATAACCTCCACCAGGAGGTTGAAAGTCGTATATATATAGAACGTGAAAAGCATCGGCAGAATAATATGTAGAACTAGATTTCAGGAGTAGATGTGACAGTGCAGCGTAGAGCCCTGGCGTTTTTACAGTGCTGATAATCTGTCTTCTTGTATCGCCAGATTATAAGCCTATCATTTTTCACTGATTTGTTTTTCAAATAACAACAGCAAAAGTGATTTTTTTCCCGTCTTTACAATGTTTGAATTATATCTCTTGTACTTGGACAAGGGAAGTAACTTAAGTGGCTAAAAAATGGCTCACTAAATGTCTGATGAATAGAATAGATCGAAGATAAACTGACCTTGCAGACATTATAAACAGGCAAAGAAAATTCCAGAGGCCGAATTGAACTAGTTAGGCTATGTCAAACTTGTAGGCCAAATTGCATTTTCCCGTTGACAATAGTCTCTCTGCATCCAGAGAATGTGCCAAAATCTGGTTCACGAATCAGCTCTTCGCCAGGCTTCACGGAGAGGTTTCATCATTCATCATTTATCATTCATCGCTCGAGGATGAAAAATAAACATAGTTATGTCATTCAACAGCACACGTTACACTTCTTGTTCAGTTCAATGTTCAGTGACACGCTCATGTAAAATAGAACATTCATCGCTCATGAGATGGGAGTGATCATTCTTTCGTCGTGTAGTGATTAAAATAGTGTTTTGCACTTAGCTCTCTCTTGCAAATGGGTGAATAGTGTCCATGCAACAGCAATAAACTGCTGTCTTTTGGGCCCAGCTTAGCATTGCATTCACACATTCTGAATTTCAGCACTTATATACTTTGACTGTATGCCTATTCCCTGGAAACTGTTGTGAAAGAGTCCAGTATAGTTTTCGATGTTTCTTTAATAAAACATTGTGAACAAGATGCAGATTTTAGAGAATGAAGAGCTGAAGCAGGCTGTCTTTTAGTCTCATTACTGTGAAAAGTTGCAGTATCTGAATAGGTAGGTAAATGTTTAAACTGTGGTGATGAAGGTGTTTACCAAAGACTTTAGATAGTAGACATAAAATTTGAAAGATAAACAACAGAATTTAAACGATAAATAGTAAAACCATGAATGGTGGAAAGGTGAAATGTGAATAATCCGGGCGTTTTGGACGAGGAACGAAAAAAGGCTAACTAGTGAACTTTAGAGTAGCCCAGAAGAACGATAAATGTTCCATGTCTTATGAGGCCTGGATGAGTCCAAATACACCCGTAGACAAATTAGGTCTACCCTCTGCGAAAGCTCGTAGCTGGGAACTGCTATGGTTTGGGTAAAGTGACGGAGTTATTAGCACCGCCAGCCAGCATTTTTGCATTGAGAAAATCTTAATGAGAATTTAAAAAATCTGGCCATGAGTTCGGTTTCTCTTCCGGACCGCACAAACCCCTGGCAAAAATGCCTTATAATTATGGTTTGCACAATGGTTATCGACTGGCTGTTATATGCCATATTAACGTGCTTGCTTTCTTTATGGTCATTATTCTGTGCACATGGCACAAAAATGGAGGAAATAACTATCGCGGCCGTAAAGCCGCGACTCTGATATTGTTTCGCGCGTTTCATATTTCTGTATTTGTCTCGCAGTAACTCAAAATGAGACGTATGTCGATTTTTCACCTTATGGGGTTTCTGATATCATGTGAAAACTTATTCCATACCCTTTCAGGTGGTGAAAAAAGCTTTGAGCTAGCCTTATTCTAGCCAGAGATTTTGCAGTTAAAGAGACAAGGAGAGACCTCTAGCAATGACCGAAATTCCGAGAAAATCGAGTTTAAATGAACGGTCGAACGCAGAAATCTACATACCTACCTCACAAAAAACCTGATCTTAATGAAGTAATATTTATAAATGGAGGGTAAGACCGATACTGTCTTGTTCAGAAATGAATGCGCTTTCGATTTCCGCAATAAAAAAAAATTCGATGTCTGACCCCCTCATCACATTCAAAGCCCGATTTCTCCGTTCTAGCCCAGCGACTTAAGCCCCATCTCGACGACGGCGAGGCATTTACTTCTTCATCATCAGTGAAGCAGTGTAGGCTAAGAATACGAACTAAGACTATTTAAATCTATCAGGCTGCCTTAATGGTAAACCATATCTATCAGTCTTTCTTTCCTCCTTCTTCTCTTTCAATTTCCCTGCTTCTTTCTGGTTATTTAGTCTTCGCTTTTCTTCTTCCTCCTTTTTCATCCTGTTATCTTATTGTCCTCTCTTTGTTGTTTTTCTCCTCTTTACTTCCTCCTTTGTTTCTTCTTCTTCTTTATTTCTTCTTTTTTTTAATCGTCTTCAGTATTTCTTCTTCTTTTTATCGCCGTCTTTCCCTTTTTCTTTCTTTTCTTCTTTATTTCCTCCTCTTTATCTTCTTCTTCCACTGTCTCTTCTTATTCTATTCTTTTTCCTGTTCTTCATCTCCTCAGTCTCCTCCTTCTCCTTTCTCTCTGCATTTCCTACCAGCATTGGCCCAACTAGCCGACCTCTCATTCGCTCACACACACACACGCACACACACATACACACCAGCTTGTCCCTGCAGCACCACGACATCGCTGCTGCTTCAACCGCTGCCTGCCAGTGCCAAGGAAAAGCGATTAATTACCGAAGCTGATCAATCGATAGGTCGATAATCGTTCCAGGACCCAGCGCCTGTCAGTGGCTACAAATCATTTGGCCATCCCCATCCTCCCTCCCCTCTCTCGGCTTCCCTCTTCTCCCCACCCCATTCCTCAGTCTTAAGAGCTTTCCCCGGCCTCTAATTGCCGTCATTCCGGCCATCTTAGATTTTAGCCTTGGATTTAGGACATTCCCCTAAGATTCACTGTGATTCCCTTTCCCATTCTTTTCTCTCTATTTTTCCTCTCATGTGAAGACAAAATCAAAACTCACCATGAAGTAATATCCCTGACATCATCTGGCGTGTATTGAATAAAGTCATATCGTTCTTGCTCGTAAGACAACATCTTAACAGTTGGGATTACCAAAGTGATCAGTAGATTCAACTATTCAAGCTACCACAATACCCTTAAATCTGACACAATAATAATAGCCTATCTTTAATTTATGGTGAGTAAGAGGACAATCATCAAGCCTCATCAAATTATTTAACACTGAAAAAAACTTCATCTATGTCAATGTGTATAGGGCAGAGCAACGAAACATCTTGAGATTGGTGCGAGGTTGGAACGATGCTGTTAAATGACCATGATAATCTTAAATTTCAAGGATGATATGAAAACAGTTAAATCTCATTTTCACAAATTTTAGTCTGATCATTAGAGCCCTTCTCGTCTATTTAGGCGATTGAAACATTCTGTATTCAGCATTGGTGCCACAGTGACAATGTCAAGGATTGACTGTCCTCTGTTGCTCTTGTAATGCCTTGCCTGACTGAATCAGTCAATTAAGCTTACTTTGGTAATTACCAGCAGTAAAGAAAAAAAAAGTTACGTGTTGCGAACAAGAAGAATAGTGTCACAAGACGGCACATGGCAATCCACCTGATGTAAGTGGGTTTTACTTCTGGTGAGATTTGATATTTCTCTTCACAAGGGAAGAACATGAGGGGAAGAGAAATTCATTCATGCTAAATAAAACTATGGTGAGGAAGTCGGAGGTGGGGAGAGGGGGGGGGAGACAGAGTGAGGAGAATCCCTGTATTTTTATAAACTATCCGAGAATACGAGCATCCAGTGGGGTGACGGGATAATTCATGTCATTCTCGCAATAAAAAAAAAAAAAGAAAGAAAGAAAAAGAAAGAAGAAAAAGCTCTTTCATCAAGAATTACTTCATTGCCATATCTCTCAAAGTATCATTTAGATCTACATTTCATCTAGCTATAATAATGTAAAGTCTTGTCAAAGGAGTTGTGTCGACCGAAATGCCATTACTGTTTAAGACATCATTAATCTATGTCAAAATGCCTGATTCTGTTCTGAATATCTGAAGGAAATAAAAGAGCAAAGCCCGTACTGAAGTATCTTTTGTGTCCAAAAACTCATTTATTTATTTATTTATTTATTTATTTATTTATTAATCTATTTATTTATTTATTTATTCATTCATTTATTTATTCATTTATTTATTGTTCTCACACGTGATTTCGGTTTTCATTTTATCATCAGAATTTGATAGGCTTATAATAACAGGCATAAAAGCATTGGAAAAGCATTTGCATAAGAAGAAACAGGTAGATAATTCAGTATTAAAATACGAATATTGAAATACATTTCCATTCCTCATCCTGGAAAACACATCAGACCATATTAATGTAAGCAGGACGATGTTTTTCTGTTGTTTTACGTTGTAAAAACAGGGAGTGAAATAAAATTTACCATCACATTCCTATTTACAGCTACTCATTAAAGAATCTACATACTCTTGTAAAGAACATGTAACATTACTGTTTATGATACACGAGATAAATATATAGCAACATTTCATAAACGTTATCAAAGATCTGAAATCTTTATAGATATTTTATTTTGTTCTCTCAACTTTTACTGTATGAATTCCCTTTAGTACACCTATTACAGAACCAGTATTATGGCTATCAATTCGTATAATCACTGTGAAATTATGCCATCAGCGGCAGTGACCAGTGAGGCCAGAAAGGGGATGCAGCCGGCTTTCCTACATATTTAGAGCTAATCGGTTTAAGGCTGACGATTGTGTTGCATGGAGACTGTTTTTGACAGGTATAAACAAAAAAAATCGTAAACAAAAAAACAAAAAAAAAACTCACTTTTGTTTTCCTTGTTTGAAACGAGTGCCTAAAAAAATCTGACAAAATCGTGTTGTAAGGAAAAAGTACTTCTCCTACAATTATGATTTTATCAGATTTCCTTATGGTTTGCATTTCATACGACAAAAGCAGATGGGATTTTTTTTTTTTTTTGTTGTTGTTTTTTTACGTCTTTGCATTATTTATTCAACACCCACTTTATTTGGTAAAGAGAGATAACTGCGCTGGTGAAGACAATCTCACAGTGTGACGAGAAGAATACTCACGATGAAATTGGGTCCCATGGAGACTCGCTGGCAATTGTCAATCTCCTGCATGCACAGTTTGGTGGTCATATGATCGTCCGTGGCCTCGTCTCTCACCCCCCAGCGCATGTCCACTACCTGAGGAGAGCAGACAAAGACAATTGTATTGGTATTGATGCTGGGCTTTTATTTTACAGTGCATCAGCGGGGCTACGCCTGAATTGCGTCTCAATAGATATTAATGGCAATCTCAAGTTTAAAATATAATCCGAGATGAGTGACAGCTATTATCAAAGCATGTAAAAGACAATCAGTAGTTTTCAACTCCTTACAACATGTTCACAATTTCTCTTATCACGGTGAGATGGAAGATATAAATTATTTTTTAACAGAGATCTCTGTTATGGCGTAAAAAATGACTAGCTGGATTGTGGCCCAGTTTTTCTAAACAGATCCTTCATAGAACGACCCAAGAAATCGGCCCTTCGAACGACTCTGAAGTCGGTGCAATAAAAGACAGTAAGAAGCATGATGTTCTTTCCTGATAATGTTTTTGTAGCTTCTGTAATGCTCTCTTGAAAAGAATATTATTATGTCAGGGCTGCCCTGTATTCTCTGTGTCAGCAAATTTACTTCATCACCATCTAAACCTCGTATTTTGCCAGAGCATAGGCCACAGAACATTACCTATTCATTCGAGCTTTGATAGACATTCCATGATCCTCGTCACACCAATGTTCTACGAGGTCCCCAGCCTTCCCCCTGAATCTCTGTTGTCGTGTCTGAAGTGCGATGACGAAATGGATTGCGAAGTGCGATTTTATAAGCCACCCATTGGTTTTTGTTTATAATCAAAGAGATCGCGCTGAGTTTCTGGGCTATCAACATTCGATCAGCTTGCTACTCTACATGCACGGGATAAAATGTGTTCTCAACATTAGCAAAGACAAAGAAGGCACATCGCCATAGCCTCAAGCACTGTACGGGAAACCATAAATGACAATAACCAGTGAACAGTGTAGTGAAAAGTTTTACCAGCCCAGTGTTTCACACTGCCTGAGTCACAACAAATGAAATGATGTTTCTTTAATTATAAATAATCTTCTCATTATTCCAACACCACATGCATACATAGGTCGGATTCAAACTCCTTGCTTTGTGTATTTTTCCCAGTAGTGTTAAAACTTCTCTGTGGTTACGACACCGAAGATAAGTGTTTATGGATATTTTGTCACTTAAATATCTAAATATGTCTTTTTTTTGTTGTTACGTGGCCGATATCGCAAGAAGATACCATGATAATAAAATCGTTCGTAAAAATGTGTGCGTGTGTGCGTGTGTTATATTCCAGGCTTAGATTGCTCAGCATGCCTATGAAATTCTATTCGTATTTCTAATAACAATAACAGCAATAGAACCTTGAATTGTTTACCAGGGCCAAGTTCAATGAAATTATGAGTGTCAGATTATCCAGCTCAATGTGGTGGACATTCTTTTCCATTCCTATGATATTATAGTAGTGGGATGAAATAAAACTGTTGTTGTATTTGTTTTATTTTGTTTTGTTTTGTATCGTTTCACGTTAAACATATATGATCAGACCACATACACAGAGTTTTCAAACTCAAACTCGCAGCAATGATATCATCTGTCATGTACAAGAGACCAAAATTCTAGCGAACACCAGCTGTAATAGGACTGAAATTGTAAAGAATTCACGGAAGAATAAAAATTTAGATGTCTAGGTCATTTTGTTAAACAGAATGCGGTCATTCGAGCTTTTGTGACGAATGTGGCAAATGAATTCAACATACGTGGTCTCGAGATAACCACCAGGAAGGAGGTTGAAAGACGAAACAAACCAAGTCCATACGTGGTCCATTATACTGATATCACAATCGGGTGTCTTTTCTTCTCCTCTCTCTTTCACCCCCCCCCCTTCCAAATCAATCCCCCGAGTCCCTGCCAAGGTGAGAGCAATGACAAACTCTGACTGGTCCTGCAGTCACGATTTCTGGCTTTGCTGTTTGCTCTCGACTTGACCTCTGGCTAGCTCAGACTTTAATTTGCCTGTCACTCCACTGTGTCTGTAAGATTCTCCTCTTGCCGAAGCTCCGTCCCAGGCTTGGAGTAGCCGATGCCGCAAAATTTTACGATATCAAGGGCGAGGTTAGGGTCCTCCTGCCATTTGTGACAACGATTTACAACACTAGCATTTGTTGGAGATTTGAGGCAACGCACCATTTCGGGCACAGCCAAGACAGCCTACAGCCATTTTGAAGGAAAATGTGAAGCAATAAAGGCCATTATTCAGATATCAATGCCTCTATTTTACACTTCAGCAAGATTTCCCAAAAGCAACGGACTGATTGTTGCCCGGTGCCTATCGAAGCATTAAGATTTCGATATCCATTCTGGCTCTGTGCAATATCCTGCTGTAATGTGAGCAAGCAATCAAGGCCAATCAGCCAGACTTAAACATAACATTTCGGTCAACAGAAAATCAAATATCTTTCCAAAAATATGAATGCTCAGCGTCTGTAAGCAGAGCTCACAGAGACCGTGGACATGTTCGATATGCAGTATTGGCCTTTATTTTCATCCTTTACAGTTTTCAGCCAGCAGGGCTAGATAAAACCATTATATAAATATCCATATAAGACAGGTGCTATAAATGACTTTTGCAACAGTTTATCTCATCTTCTATAAGATGGCCTATCAAAGATCTATCAATAAACTCCATGTATGTTAAAGAAATTTTGATCAAAGTTTAAATTTTCGTGTTTTTTTTTTAATTTTAATATTCAATTCACGTTCATTTGCCTTTTCAAACAGATGCTAGAATTCCTTATTGATGAAGTTTGACTTTTAACAAAAAGGGCAACACCACAAGACAAGTCTCAGTATGTATCTTGTTCTAGAGAGAGAAAATCGGATGAAATGATTCTATTTTCACAATATGTTATTTACTTATTATTCCAGTAGATCTCCTTGAGTTACTCTCATTTTGTTGTTGTTGTTGTTGTTGTTGTTATTGTTGTTGTTGTTGTTATTGTTGTTGTTGTTGTTGTTGTTGTCGTTGTT
>JBCEWB010146192.1:0-10808 GCA_039654565.1 Peronia peronii | reverse complement strand
ATCCATCCATCCATCATCCATCCATCCTTCCATTCATCTATAAATGTGAGTTCCACAGTGAATGCAGAGTAATATTTACAAGACATTGAACAAGTACACATTTCCTCTGTAGTTTTAAATTTTGCAAGGACAACAACCAGTCTCCTGTATATATCAAACCAGTGATTAACGTGTCTAAGAGGTTTCAAGTCTGTGATTTAAATATTCAAGCTATTCGATATACCATATTCAGCTAAACATAACCTGAAAGGAGACCTGAAATTAATACGAGGTATTACTGCAGTCATACTAGCACTTCACTAGTTCTTCACTGGATCCATTTCAGATAAGAATAATTACGAACATATTTTGTAAATTGCTACTGTTCGAAAAAGAAAGGAGAGAAATGGGATGGGAAGCGCAAGCTAAGTAGGCAGGTATAAAGATAGCAACTAGTGATCTAGTAAAATCGATCAATGGCTTGAGAAGACTGAAGTCAGGGTGGAGAGTCACGTTTAAATACGCAAATTTCTAAACTGATCTACAGGATATACGTGACACGACAAAAGGAGGGAAACCTAGGAAGATGGATGGATGGATAAATGGATAGGTGGATGAATGGATGGATGAACAGATGGATGGACGGATGAATCGACGGATGGATGAATGGATGAATGGATGGATGGATGAATGGATAGATGAATGGATGAATGGATAGTTGGATGGATTATGGATATGTCCATAAAATAATAATGCTCTCATCGACATCCGAAAAGTAGATGACAGGTGACAAAGACTATGACAGAGGACACTAGTGCCTGTTGGTAGATCAGTTCCAAGAGTATAATAATATCCCCTCTTTCTTCCGTCGGTTACTAGTAGGTACAGTAAGAAAGAAGTCAGAATACGTTCAACTATTATCGTGCCGCTTTTGGCTCAATAGGATTAACTCTTTAACTGAAAAGATGCTAAGACTACATTCTGTGTAATAATCTTTTCATTTCCTATAGATGGCCGCTGCAATTTATGTTCGAATAAAAATAAATTTCCTTATATGTAAACTTGAATATTTGGCCTATGTAACAAGCTGCTAAAATCAGTATCTTTTAAAGAACAAGAGAGAATAAGATGAATTGATCTTGATTTTCACGGTGAGAAGGTTAAACATCGATTGTCACCGATGTCCTTGCAGCAGAGATACAGTGACCCTTGGGGCTAAAATTAGACGGGCGTGAAATGATGATAAAAGTTATGGAAGTCAACTGTGGCATTTGATTTTTCGTAAGATAGGGTAACACTATATGATTAGAAAGCACAGATGAGTTGGACTCGAAGTTGGACGGGGGTGGAAATCGTGATAGTGCAGTCGTGATACTTAATGTATCTTAATGTTGACTTATAACAACACGCATGAACTTTTTCGCCCACTCTCTTTCGCAAGAAACTTTCCAAAATGCCCAGAAAACAGTGGAAAAATATATGAAAAATTACTGTCAAATGGGCCCTAGACAATCCAAAATAAACAGTTGCAATGGGGGTGTCCATAACTAACCTTATACCTTGTAATTTTAAGAGAAAAAAAAACGATGAAAGCAGTTCATTTACTACATAATTACATTATTTAATAGTGTTCTGATAAAGGTAAGAATTAATCGCTATTGATTGAGAATGTAAGCATTCAGTGAATTATGTTGATTAAGTTCGCTGTCTAAATATATCAACTCGTTTCAGTGACATCTAGTCTCTGTTAATTATCGAGTAAGTACAAGTACAAGGCTTCTTATAGCCACTCGCGTATAACGGCTATTGTCGTTTATCCAGACAGCTGGAACAATCTGTACTGAATCAGCATGGCATATTTAAAGTATTAACCCCCCGGTTCAACTGCATGCTGTGGTTGATAATTTCATTTTGAAAAACTGGTGTTAATATTGTCAGGTCACAAATCGTTAGCAGAGAGATGGGATGTAGTGATTAATATATGCAACTGGAATTGATGGACTAACAAGCATCTGTATCTTCCTCTAGGTATTCTCTACTATCGATATTTGAACAGCTTATAATTATATTGCAAAGGAAGACGATGCAAAGTGGCGGTCAAACATTGACAGACGGGGATAGTTAGTATTTAGACGGATGCTGGAGATCTCTCGGATAGCTGGGACTCTTGGGCTTTGATTGGCAACCCACTCTGGACAAACACAACTTCAAACTCAAACCTGCCACTGTTACAGGAACGCACAAATAGTGACCTAAACAACTCATTCTCTATTCCATGTGTCCACCAGGGGCGTCGCCACAGTGGATGTCCCTCTCAACCTCCTGGAGATCAACCAATGTCCTCAGCCCTTCACTGTCGCCAACGCCTTCAAAAACACTGCCAGATGTGACTATTTCTCTACAGTAGTAAGTACAACCTTTTTCACCCAGAATAGACGTTTGTAATGCATCTGTAGAAGCACATCAAGCAATAATGATAATTAAAAAAAAAACAAAAAAACTACAGTAGTAGGGTAAGGTTTAAGAAACTGTATAGCAACTACAAGGCAATGCTGTAATGATAACTGTCGAAGGCAACATGTTTCAATACAGTGTATAGCACCGCAAGGCACTAACGGCAGCCATTGAATGCTACTAGTTACTGTAATACAGTACTGCCAGTCTCCGTAGGCTGCCACGGTTCGACTTCCAGGAAAAGTCATAGTAACTACACTGTGAATTCCCATGTCTATTGTCATTCATGTGACAAGACATTGCATCGTAGTTATATTCTACACGTAATGGCCATGCACATGTTAAGAAAGTTTCAGTGTGCAACAAATATGTAGCGGCTTGAAACCATCGCGACCTTTTTTCATTGTCCTGTGTCATTCCAGAAATTGTCACGTGAGATGCCATTATTTCCTGAGTGACATCTGTTTGTGTTGGGATTTATCGGGGCGTCAGCACGACTACAGTTACATTGCGCCTGGAACGGTTCACTACGTTTGCGAGTTATGAAAGTCTTATCAAAGAGTGTGTACACATTGAATAATCAGCTAGTAAAGTGAATCTATTGAAACATTAATATAAGTAGATATGCAGCTTGCCATGTGATCCTCTGGTGTTTCCAGTGTCTTAAGTTTATGATGGTATTCTTAGATTTTGGTGCTAAGGCCAACCTGGCATCTATTCTTGTTACAGAAACGATAGCTTAGATGGAAATAGTATGTTTCTAATATTATATCTTATTTAGAAATAATTCCAGATGGTGATAGGTCCATAGACACTTCTGGAGTGAAGACTCGAGGCCATGGTCTTTGATTAAGCACAACTGATTTAGATATGTTTGTTCTCTTCCAGTGCAGGCCCCAAGCCGGGTTTCCCTTTCTGCGCGGTTCTTACACCTGCCAGTGTCGGCTGGGCTTTGAGTACTGGCACGCTGATGGCAAGGAGTGGTTTGAGGGATCTTTTGTCGAGCTGGAGTACGAGAAAAAGAGAGCAGGAATCTTCAGTCGGTGAGTGATCATGCAAATCATCATCGTCTAGGACCAACTTGATAGCATTATGATTCCCCGGGCAATGCAGTGTATAGGGTTCCTACGACGCCTATTCACAGGAATAAAAATGTTATCGGTCGATAAATTTAAACATTAAATTAACGCGTGCATTTTTTTAGCATGGGCCCCTATGCTCCTCTCCCCCCTCCCGTTACGTTCTATATACGTCTTTCAACCCCCTGGTGGAGGTTATCTCGACGACCTCCCCCCCCACCTCCCCCCGCCTCGCAGGTGCCTATCAGGTCCATATATTAAGACGGCTCTGCATCTGCCGTCTACAAAAAACAGAATTCAAGACATTGCATAGTAGCAGCTAAGTATACGGCAATGCTGTAGTGGGAATCTTAGAAGGCTACTATAGTTAATTTTCCAAAGACTGCACATTAACTATACGGCAAATACTATAACGTAACCTACGAAGCTACAATGGTAAAAGTCAAAGACACAGTTTGGTAAATATATGACAATGGTACGTCCTCAGCCTCCTAAGAGGCCTACAAATCGGCTGATTGTTAAGCCTTCAGATTTCTATCGGTAGGACAAAAGCATTCTCTGTCTATCGTTGGATACCTTTTTAACCTGGATCAAGCGAGGAACAGTATGAAAATTGTCTTTCCCAAAGATAAAATGTCTGGACCATTTAGGTTTCGAATCTAGAACTTTTGATCTTGAACCCAACGCTCCATCGCTACCAACTCTCCATGTATTTGTTCCTTCATTGTCCCATCAAATCTTATCTGATCTCTCTCATCTTTTTTTCTAGTATCCAAGCTCATCTTATTTCTCTGCACAACGCGAACACTGTCAAATAATGCTATGCATAATAAAATTAATTCCTTGCTGTTGCAGATTTGACCACTTGTACTGCCGTCCAGCCTCTGCTAACGCCGTCCTGACCAGTTGGCTCCTGGTCACTTTTGCTGTGGTCATCCATTACGTTTTGTGAAAGTAACGGAGTCATCATTTCTGGCAACATATTGTTACAAAACGCACCGTAAGCTCATCATTCTGATGTCTTCATACCGTTACATAACTAAATTTAAACCAAAGGATTTATGCTATGTTTTAAACAGGGTATCTCAGAAGTCACTTTACAATTCCTAACAGTTACAAAAAAAAAAAAAACAAAACAGTGGTCACTCATAGTTTCAGTATCAATGCAGAAATAATTGCAGTTTCATTTGCTTATTTGCTATACTTGTCATCAGTTTCCAACGCCTTGAAGGCTAGCTGCATACCTCCAAATGAGCACATCTATTTTTTGACTGCCCTTAAGACACAGGTCTCCCTGACAGTTTCCAGCATCTCTTCCATGACCTCGCTGCAGGCCGTGCAGATTCACGCTGTGTCCAGTTACGGCACATGACGCCATATATCTTAGTTTTGATATTGTCCCACACAAAAACAAAATGACACAAGTGTGAGATCAAGGGAGTGCGGAGCCCATTCCAGAGAACTCTCCTGACCGATCCATTGGTCAGGGTACATGATGTTCACTAAATCTCTCACTAGATAGCAATTAGGCTTGTTGCTTTTTGTGTGTGTGTGTGGAGCTATATCAAAAGCAATGTGTGTGTCACTGGGCCCCGTAACTGTCATAGCTTAAGGAAAAATCTGCAGGGCGCGGCGAGGTCAGAGAAGAGATGCTGCAAAATATCGGAGTGACCTGTGTCCAAAGATGGTTGAAAACAGTCGAAAATGGAGGTAAACAGGAAGTGTTGAGGAGTTGGAACCTGATAGCAAGTACTGCAGATAAAACTGTCATTGGTTGATATTAAAAATTTTGTAATTATTCGGAAGTCATAAAAAATGTATATTGACTTTTGGGACACCTTATAGTAGTCATTATCTGCTCGTTTTTATCATTACCAGTTGTTCTGTCATCATTCATGAAACCTATTATATTACCTGTTCAAGGTTAATCGTTTCGGACTTCATATTGCTATCTTCTTTTCTTTTCTTTTTTTTTTTAACTGTTAAATACTCGTCGCAAGATTATCAATCCTGATATCATTCAGTTAGATTATTTGTAATAAATTCATCATTCATAACAGTATATTTCTAACTGTAATCTCATTATTCATTAAGCCATATTTGTTTATAATCTCATTTCTTGCGAAGTCACTCATTATTGTTGTATGGATCATTGTTTACCTTGTTGTTTCCATTGATAGTATTATTACCTTTTTCACTGGATAACAGTGAGTTGGTGTTTACGCTATGATAGAATAGATTGCCATGGTTGGTAATGCCTGCTAATATTTAATGTGTACTGATAAAAATTCATCGATGATTACAGTTTGACTGTTAAAACACTCCACCAGATTGATTATGTATGCCCATGCTGCTCACAGCCATGTGTAATTTTATCATAAGTCTTGAAATAAAGTCATAAACAAGCGTTTCAAATCCTGACAGTGTAGTTCTAGCTCTTACAATTAATTGTCATTAGTATTCCTATGACAGAGATTTACTTTTGTAAGAAAGAAATAATTCTATTGTGGCGCAAAGTGAAATATGCTCTCAGTTCAGAAAGGCCATGACGCATGTTAGATTTTAGCACGCACTGAATCAATTAAACGTAATTGACCCAACTCGGTGATGATCACAGGTGTAAATTTCAACATTCATATTAACTGTGAATTACCCGTCAAATGGGTGCTCAAAATGATTAAATAATCAGACTTTTGTGATGTGCAATAAATATAACAAAATAAAAGTCAGTCGATACATCACTACCTGATGCCATATACAGATAATTAACTATTGAGATCTACAGACAGACAGATAGTGGACAGTTGGCGTTTGACGGACAATTTGACAACACAGACAAACAATTTATTTCTGAATCTACGTAACAAAATGATTACTTTCAATGGAAGGCCCCAGGCTGGATGGAAAGCAATACAATGTGTTGTTAAATATCACGAACGATAATCATTCCATTTTTTTGTGAGGACATAATTCTTTAATAGCTGCAGTCCAGATGTTTCTGAAACAAAGAAAAGAATACAAAAGAAAAAGATGTTTCAAGGACGGCAAAAGTTTCATTATATATAAAGAGCTGATTCGTGTAAGAAAAAGATTGAAAATGTTTGATACATGAAAATTATTGTCATGGAAACCGGGGTAGGGCGCATGCAGAATATGTCTCTAACGGGTTGTGAGGCAGACCGCGGGACATATTTCAAAATACATTAAATTAGCGACTACATACAATAGATGACAGTAAGCTCAATGGAAATCCGTGTCCTTTTTTTATATATACCCATGTCTTGTTGGTGTGAAAACCGTTGTTGTATGTATCCTCAAAGTCAAGTGTTTGTTTGGCTCAGTACATATTGTTACAAATGGCGTCTTGTTCATATTACAGATACAGAGTGAAATAGTATTATGTATCTTATGTTATATACTAGTTTGTGTGTTTCTGTACTGATGCAACACTCAATAAAAGACATATTTACGTAAATCTCCTGTGGTTTCAATGTGTTTTCATTGGAACGTTGTCTGCCAGAGAGACATTTGTAAAATATAAATAAACTAATCATGTTGCCAATATATCATTTTAATCAGCCACATAATGCGCCATCTAAATACATCCATCTGTCACCTAGTATATTATTACGTACATGCACACACAGGTGTAACGGCCAATCCTTTATGTTCTCTTCCCAGACAGTTACAGTTTTTCAGATTGTCTCTGATTTCAAAATGTCGGATGAATATTTTGCAACGACAATTTCAAAGTTTGTGTCTTTCAATACCTCGAACCCTCTTTTTAAAGCTAAACACTACGTTGCTACTTTCACCATGAACATGCTCGCGACTGTCAGTTCTTAACTGGAGTGTTAGTTTGAATGACACCGATACGTCCACGCAGTCAGAGCGTTGTTGTGTTGTGTGTGTGTTGTATGTTGGGGTTTAACGGCACATCAGTACGATTACGGCTATATTGTGTCAAACACGGTAAGATACGTTTACACGTCAAGAAGAACAGAGGAAAGATTGCGGGACAGAAGACAGGAGCAAGGAGAAAGAGAGAGAGAGAGAGAGATGTCTCTCCTGGAATGTCAAGGATGACACTTCATGGGAGACACCCCATCGATGGCGGGCTTTCACCGCCTGCAAGTGGGAGGAGAGAACCTACTTATAAACCCCCGGCCCCTGCGGGGGGGGGGGGGGCAGTCAGTGTTCTTGGGGATATGCTTTGAGCAATAGAAGTCAGAAACTAAAGTGTTTATTGCCCATTGCTTTTCTAGACTTCATACTGTTGCTTCCTAGGAAAATCATCGGAAAACTGATGGAAAAAAATCAGTTGAGTCAAAGTTGCCACGGTGTTTTACGCCTCATTCGAACAGAATTCGGATGAAGAGTAGACGGGGACTCGCTGTGTGGGCAAAGTATCAAAAAATTCAAAATGAAAGAAAAAGTTCGTTTGACGAGACTGGACGACAAGTAAGTATTTAAAGCCGTGATAATCCTACATCTAGAGCCGAAAGGCTGCTTGCATACCACCAACACCACCCCCCCCCCACCACCACCACCAACAACAACAATAAGAACAACAACAACAACAACAACAACAATATCAACAAACAAACAAACGCACAAACCAGCAAAATACCCGAACAGGTTTCAGACACGCTTGCAGGACCTGCCATACGCATGTAAGAAACCCGCATACCAGCAATGTTAGAAAACCCCAACATGGAACCCACAGATAACCAGGTCCAGGGACAGGCCAAGGAATGCTTAGAGCCATGAGGTCAAGGCTGAGATAGGGACAGTAGACCTGATTTGTCATGAAATCGAAAATAGAACCCAGAAAGAGAGCGCCTATAGATCTTTTGTAGAGCTTTTCTGTGGTCCACTGAAAAAGTTGATCGTGATTATGATGTAAAAAATTTAAGACTGGTAAAGTGAAGTATCAAAAAGTTCGATAATTTGGTCAGTACCATCAATGTATTCAATTGGTAATATATCAAGTTCTACAAATTGCTGTTTGTTTCTTTCATATATTAACTAAGTGACCGGTAAGTTGCCGTCTTAAGTTTTAAGACATTTGTATATAATGATGCAGGAAACTTACGGTTCAGATTTTTTAAATTCCATCCAAACTCCCTCAAAGACACTGCAGCTGTATGCAGTACAAACAAATAATTGCAACCGTGAAATCCGAGGTTTTGCGATATAGCTTCCCTTCCCTTCCTGACACAATCAAATTACGCACTAACTATTGAGATCAGATGTTCCGTTTAGTCCAATCAAATGCATGGTTTGATTTGATTCGGGACATTGGATTAGACCTTATAGGCTCTAGATCTAGATTCTGGACTCCAGCAGGGAGAACTTCCACGGCAGAATAACTGGCTTCAGGAAGCTTATGATTTAGGTTAGATTTGAGATTTGGATTACATTTTGGGTTGAGGATTAGGGTAAGAGTTAGGATGAGATATAAGGTTTATTCAAGTACTATGGAACATATAGTTACAGTATAAAGATCACATGGTGGCAATTAAGTAGACCTGACCACCTGATAGCCATACCCATCTCCATAAATCTATGCCATACTACAAAAATATTGTTGTCTGTATAGCGACAACAGCTTTACACATATCTAAATACCTCCTAAGCACTGCATGTTTTTGTGTCAAAGTTCGGTTTCAGTTCGTCCCGAAATATCAATCTTTTAGAAGAACAGAAGAAAACAAAAGAGACAAACTCGTGAAAAAGAAAACGAGGCATAGACATGAAGTCGAAATAAAAAACTGCGGAAAACGACTACAAAAACAAACCACATAATCTAATGCACATAAAGCTGAGTGTTTCTCTTTCTGTCAGTTGCTAAGACAGAAGCCCATTATGTAGACACTGAAGTTAGCAAAAGTTATCAACACCGAATTCTGTAAGCCTTACAAATCTGTCGGATCGGCGTCTTCTTACTTATCTTCAAACTACTGTGCTCAAAGTTTCTGCGTCAGGAAAAGAAACTACCATCACCAGCAACATCACCATCCATAATAACATACACAAAACAAAACAGACAAATAAGCAGTCAAACAAACATACTCTGAGGACAAACTGAGTGCTTTACAAACACAATAATGGATGGAAAAATTGGGGGTGAAGTCAACATCATGTGAGTCTATGTATAGCACAGATATCCATCTGATGTCCGAAGGAACAGCTTTATATGACGACATAATAACACTGTCCAAGGACAGTAAAACCTCAGTTTATGATCTTGCTTTGAGAAAACTTCAGCTATATCAATGTATGATTGATTAATTATTAATCTGCAGCAGAAGACTGCTCCGTTTACTTGTTTTCTCATAACATGTAAAGTTCCCCACATGTTCTTAGCATTCTAACTATGTCTGGATGTATATCAAATAATATGCTCCTCGGGGCCCTGAATGGCTACGGAAACGCCGCTGGAACATTATATCTTATCGCATGCCCAAATTAGTAGTCAATTAGAGAACGTGCGTGTAAATTAACAATAATCCTACCTATAAATAACAGATCTGGCTGAAGAACTTCTGAAGGTAAAATTTCTCTTTCAGTGCAATGATAGGACAGAATATTTGTCTCGCAGTCAGTGAAAATGAATTCGTAATTCACTTTTTCACTAAACTGATTTATTACTGTCATATAAATCTTAATTTATGCACTTTCATGTGGTGATAAAAACAACAACAACAACAACAACAAATGAACTAGTTGACTGTAGCCGGAGATATTGCAAATTGAAGAAATAAGAGGTGACTCCTCAACGTCAAGAGAAAAAATCGATCGGCAGACATAAACAGTTTAGCACTTATTTCTATATAGTTGCCCCCCCCCCCCCCCCATATGCGGATGTCCTTATAATCTGCTCATAAGAGCACGATTTTCTCATTCAGAGATGAGTGTGCCTTCAATCTCTGCAATAAAAGAAAAAAATGTATCTCAGACTAACTTTGTGACATCAAATCCCGCAAATCTCTGTTTGAGTTCAGTGACTTATGACTCGTTCTGACGAGCTGCTGAACAATACATTTGATTATATTTAACAGGCGTTATTATTTCACTGCTAACTGAAACAACTCAAAGAACGAAAGGACTTTGAACACTTGTGTTACACCATTAACTGTTTGCTGCAAGAGCCTGTCACTCAGTGAACATATCATATGTTGTGTACTATGGCAGCTAATAATAAATAATATAATATTATATCTATCTATCTGTCTATCTATCTATCTATCTATCTATCTATCTATCTATCTATCTATCTATCTATCTATCTAT
>JBCEWB010146181.1:0-10809 GCA_039654565.1 Peronia peronii | reverse complement strand
TAGATAGATAGATAGATAGATAGATAGATAGATAGATAGATAGATAGATAGACATATAGATAGACAGATAGATAGATCGATAGATAATCGGTATTTGGGAAGGAGTGTGGGTAGGTGGTTAGGCAGTAGGTAAGTAAGTATGTGGGTAGGTAGACAGCTAGGTTGGTATATAGGAAGTAGGTAGGTAAACAAGTAAATTGATAGGGAAGACTTTTCTTTAAGTTGGTAGGAAGACAGAGTGTATGCGTGGAAAACGAGGTGTGTGTGTGTGGGGGGGGGGAGTTAAGATAGAAAAAGAGAAAGATAAGATCCTGAAAGGTACACCAAGATTACGACAAAGCAAGCTGGCTGACCTGAGATAAGTTGAGTTGATTCAATGGCACGCACTGCTCCTCCACCCGCTCCACTGCTCCGGTGACCTTGCCCTCCTGCTCCGCCTGCTGTGCCAGATACAGGTCAAGGACGGGAATGCCACGTGACTTGACGTCAGTCTCCGTCAGCGAGTTGACCATCAACATCACCCAGACTGGTCTCTTCCGCCGCCAGTTGCCTGTAAAGGTGGGGGGGGGGGGGGGAGGACAGTGGATAAGTTAACGTTGTTGTTGTTTTTCTTAAGCATTTCAATCCTAAGAATGTAGGATTATCTCGGCTTTAAGTGGCTGCCTGTTTTTGGTGAGAATTTTTGTTACGTTACGTTCTATATACGTCTTCCAACCTCCTGGTGGAGGTTATCTCGAGAATTTTTGTGGGTAGAAATCTGGAATTTGGAAATCTTTCCCGGACAGCGGCACTCCGCCTACTCTTCATCGATAGGTTAATGTGATATCTTCGTTTTTGATGTTAGAACCTGGACTAGTGCATATGATAGGATGTGTGTGTGTGTATGGGAGAGAGTACATTTACTTTGCTTTGCTCTGCTTTTGACTTCTCGGTCCCTTTCGGCTTGCCCGTCAGGGAGGTCCCATACCGGGATATCCATCTATGGCGTTTTGCATGTTAGGCTTTATATATTACATATATACATATTATCTAAATTATATTGGTGGTGTCCGTGGCCTGGCAGTTAGGCCGTCGGACTGGGAATCTGAAGTTCCGAGTTCGAATCCTTGACTGGTCCCGACAATAAAATCATGTACTTCACCCATTCCTTGACTCGACTCGGGTCAAAATGGGTACGCTACTATAGACAGTGAATGGTATTGTTTAACTGATAAGGTTTAAAGCGCCTAAAATGCAGCCACATTGAAGGCTTCCCAAGCAACTCAGAACGTTTGTGAGTGTCTCCATTGGATGTGTGGGGTAAGAATAGATGTAAAATGCTTAGAGCCTACACTGTGCGGGGATAAGCGATATGTAAATGCTCTCTAGTACTTTTTAATAGTATTAAATTTATGTAATTATGTAGGCACATACATTTGAACATACGGGAGGAGCCTTAAGAGGTGTATGTGTCTGGAAGCACCAAGAAAGATCTATTCTTATATACGTGTGTCTACTTGTATATGCTATGACGTATGTGTCACAGAAATGAGGATATTAATCGTATGTTTTCTGTGCATATGTTAGTTACTTGTCAAATATTTTGTTTATTAATTTACTTATCATTTATTTATTTATTTATTTTTTTTACTTTTTATTTATTTATTCATTTATTTACTTACTTTTTTATTTAAATACATTTTATTACACGTATTTTTTCCTATGTATTTATTATTTATTTACATATCTATCTGTCTATCTATTAATTTTATGGTATTTTCAATAACAAGTTATTTCGTCAGCACTGTATTGGTGAGTAGCGTAGTGATACCAAACAGCGCCTACCAGCAATGGCGTTGAAGAAATAGTCGGCAAATAAACCTTTGTGTTTTTTGGTCATTCACGCTAGTATCTATTGATTTGTTTATTTATCTTACTTGTTTATGATGTTAAACAGCGCCTACCAGCAATGGCGTTGTAGAGGTAGTCGGCAAGCCAGTATCTATTGATTCGTTTATTTATCTTACTTGTTTATTCATTTCAACATAAGGTGAAAAGTCATATGATGTTAAACAGCGCCTACCAGCAATGGCGTTGTAGAGATAGTCGGCAAATAAACCTTTGCGCTTCTGCTCCTCGCTCATCCACTCCGGCATGCTGGTTCTGACATATTCAAGATGGCGCTGCAGACGAGAGTAGAGTTCACCGGGAAGTAGATCAGACAAACTCTCGCCTGCAAGACAGAGAATACATCTAGCAATAATAATTACAATTTTATTCTTTGCCAACAACTTCATGCAGAAATATAAAAAATAGCATTACGCTGACCAAGTCTGCGCAGAAATGAATACTTTGGCAAATAGATCTGAAAATGAAAGAAAAGAAACTCAAAATAAAAACAAAACAAAGAAACAAAAAACAAACCAACAAACAAAATACATAACAAAATAAAACAAAAAAGAAAAAGAAAAACAATGACAAATATAAAAAAGAAGAAGAAGAAGAAGAAAAAGAAGAAGATGACGAAGAGGAAGAAGAAGAAGAAAAAGAAGAAGAAGAAGACGAAGAAGAAGAACCTGAAGAACCAGAAGAAGAAGAAGAAGAAGAAAAAAAAGAAGAAAAAGAAGAAGTAGGAGAAGAAGAAGAGAAAAGAAGAAGAAGATGAAGAAGAAAAAAGAAGAAGAAGAAGAATAAAAAGAAGAAGAAGAAGAGGAAGAAGAAGAAGAAGAAGAAGAAGAAGAAATACTTCATCGATGTTATGAACACTACCAACAAACCTACGACAACAGTTTCTCCCATTATTTTAATGGTGTCTTTGCTATCATCACCACGACCAACATCGTCACAAATATAGCAGCAGCAACAACAAAAACATAACAGCTACGACTACTACCGTTATTACTACAATTACTGCACCTGCATTATGACTGCTTCCATCACTGTCAGTACTCCTCCCCGTACCACTGTGGTGACACAGTACTTCAAGTGCTACTACTGACCCTGCTGCTATCGATACTACTACTGTCACTATGACAATTACTACTACTACTATTGCTGCTAGTACTATAATTATTACTAGTGCTTCTGTTATATTACTGCTGATACCAACTACCACTATTACAACTACTATACCGCTGCCACCCACAACAAAACACCACCAAAGTGTCTAGGGCACACTGACCTGGAGGTAACATCTGACATTCGGCCAGAGCTCGCAGCGTGTACGGATTGGTCAGGTCCAGCTCAAAGATGGCGCTGTCGCTGTTGGAGAAGGCCATCTTGCTGTTGTGTGGGATCCAGTCCCACACCCTGTTGTAGGGCACGTGGATGGTCCCGAACAGATAGGCCGGGGGTGAGCGCTTGACGGTCCACAGGAAGGAGTTGACGCCTCGCTCCTGCAAGAATAGACAGATCAACACGTCGTTAGGTAACAGTCTGAGCCAAGGTAACAGTTTGCGAACTGGACTAAAATTACTCTTCAAGGATGGATTGTTCGTTTGTGTTGGGGTTTAACGGCACATCAGCACGATTACGGCTACATTGTGTGAAACACGTTAAGATACGTTTACCCGTCAAGAAGAAGACAGGAAAGAAAGTGGGACAGAAGACAGGAGCAAGGAGAGGGAGAGGATGTCTCCCCTGGAATGTCAAGGATGGCACTCCATAGGAGACATCTCACCGATGGTGGGCTTACACCGCCTGCAGGTGGAAGCAGAGAACCTACTTATAAACACCGGGCTCCCGCGGGGGTCTTCAAGGATGGACTAGAGTCAGTCAGGAGCATAATAACACACATCGAATCGTGCATGTTAATGCAGAAAGCATGAAACGTCCACAGTTACTCTACAACATTTTAAGACCAAACTTTAGATATATGGACTCAGGTGCCAGTTGGAAATGTGTGATTTGAAAGACACCAGCTGGGACGGGAGTGGCTGTCAAAGATAAACAAAGTGGCTACGGTTGTCAAGAGGTCAGAGAAAGCTATGGGACACAGAGGAAATAATACCTATATCAAAGCCCATTAACGAAGACGCAGCCAATCAACACAATTACTATTCTGCTGCTTTCGATGAGGTCGACGACACTGTCGTTCTAAATGTAGTCCCCTTGTCTACTCGAGGGCATGTCGCTAAATACTCATTATACGAAACAGATAGTATGATGCCTCTCAAATCACAGTCATTATCGAAGTGGATGGATTGTCAAAGATAAAAAATCTACGGCTTTGTGTCGAAAACTGCTGTCACAAATAGCCAAGTAGAGATTGTGTAAATACCAAAGAACAAAGTAGCAAACTAGGATAAAACCGGATAACAATAACATATCTAAGATTTATCCCCCACTGTGTATCGTTTTGCTTCAGCTTCCATGGTTCCTCGTTAAGAAATAAGGAAATTACGTCATTGATTTCTGGGTGTCCAATGGTCGGCCTTCAATGCGAACGTCTTCTACTTTTATTTCTCCTGTAAAATATGTGCAGGAGAGCTTTCGTCTTTCGAGATCAATGACATGACAAGATGGTTAATGAAATTTCAAAAATCAGAATATAAAATAATCTGCTTGTACGGTTCCAGCAGTGCATTCAGTCTGTTGGCTTTTGTGTTGTCACGTTCCGTGAGCATTGAAAGCTTATTATTAAAGGGAAGGGGGGGGGGCACACCATGACTGAGCCTTTTCTAGCTATCACTGAACGACTGTTGAAGGAATCAGAGAAGTTTTCTCATAATTCTTGTAGCCAACATTTTATCAGACAAAGACTTAACTTGATAGAGATGTGGTTTTCTTACAAGTGTCAGGCTTCGTATCACAGGCATAATTTTACAAGCTGATATCCATTGTTAGGTCTGCGAGAAAATTCAGAATAAGGGCAAAAGATTTTCACACCGATGAGAGCTCATTTCGTGAACAATCAAGTTAATAACCAGATGTACAAGAGCTTCGTCGTATCTGGGGCATAAAGGTAGAGCCAGTATTTTGGATAACAAAACGATTTGCTTGTATCGGGTGGCTTTTTCAGTCAGCTTGGAGTGGAAGATCGTTGTGCCCAGCTCTATTACTTCCCTTTGCCAGACACAAGAATTATAGAGCAAGGACTGTAAAAAGCCAAAAAAAAAAAAAAAAAAATCTCTTTACTTCATGTCATTCGCAGGTCTGATCACCAAACAATTTGATAAACTTATAAAAAGAAGAGGAAAATATTCTTTCAATATCATAATTTTGGGGGAGTTTTTCATATATATGATTTAAGAAGAGGGCGCAAAGGTGATTTTTTTTCTCTTCTTTACACGGTTTGTTCAACAAAGGAAAGTAACAGGGCTGGGCACAACGATCTTCCATTTGGAAACTAATCAAAGGTGTTCTTGGCGTCTTCACAATGCTTCATTGCGTTTCTCTCTTTTTCTCAAATTTTGGTTCTAAAGATAACTGAAAAATCCTCAACCGCCTACAGTAATAATCACATCACAGAGCCTGAGTCAACTCATTAGTTCGTAAACGTCCCAAGTAGTGGAGAAATTGGCAGTAAAAAAAAAAAAAAAGTTATATTGTAAGTTTTCTGACGGCTGCAGTTAGCTGCCAGCCACACACTTAGTTCGCTGCGTATATGAATTAGAACTTTCGAAAGTTCCATTGCTATTTGATGTTTCTAACTTGGGAAGAAAACTACAACTTTGAAAGGGATAACTTCTCTCGTACTTTTTGCTTCCCTCGCTCACTCAGAGAGGAGGAGAGAACACCGGACACGAAGCAAACAGAGACAACAAACAGCTCCGATTACTACTTTCCTTCACAGTATCTTGTGGCAGTTTCTGGCTCCCAAAGAGTGAATTATTTTTTCTTTACTTCTTCCCCACGGATGTTCCCCTCCCCCTCCCCCTCCCCTCACGGCATGAGTTTTGTTGTTGTTTTTTTAATCCCCGAAGAGTTGATTCTTTGAGCTTTTTATCTCCCCCTGGACATCGCTGCCATACAGGAAGTAGCATCAGGACCACTTTTGCATCGAGGGTCATGTCCGGTGAGATCTGGGAGGAGGGAGGGGAGCGGAGACCACAGGGTAGCTGTCAGTCTATGATTGTCCAGGCATTATTCATCCAGTCTCACCGGGCAGTGCCCAGCTGGTCACGTGATGTTAGTCTGGCCCTCAGGTGGCATCTGATTGCTCATGTCGTGAATTAGAGTCTAGTACAAATTGGGCTTAGGGCCATTCCTACTGTTTAGACTATTTTAATTCTTTGTCAATCTTTAATACAATTTTCTTCGTTTTCTATGATTTAAATCTACAACTAAATCTCTCCTGACCGGTTTGGAGCTGTTTCTTAACTAGATCTACTTAAAATATTTGCTATAAACCACATAATTTCCATCATGATCTTTGATTCAACTCTATGACACGGCAGTAGTTCATATTCGACTCAGCACAGACCTGGAAATCCCTGAGGAGTGTTTGTACTCCAGCTAAAAATAGAACGTAGACTGATGATTGTTACCGTTCCATCACAAGATTCCACGACAATTGTCAAATTTTTTCTTCTGTGTCAATGGTAGTGAACAGTTTGGGAGTGTGTCTACCCCCTGATAAAAATAGACTGCTATTTCCAGCCATTCGCTTGGTCGTAACAAATCTGTTGGTCGTTTCATAGACTAGACAACTTGGCAGGAAATTGCTTGATGCCTATTTCAATGAATACAGAAGAGCTTAAGCAACATGACCTTAGATTAACTAGTGAATAGTGTACGTTGTGACAGAGTGATTTGAAAATTATTTGAAAAAAAAATAATAACAAAACAAAAGAAGAAAAATATGCAAACAAACAAAGAAAAACATTGCAAAACAAAACAAAGCAAAGCAAAAATAAAAACAATCTATTTATACAAGAAAAATGACAGAACAACTATTGTTTATCAAGAATGTGTGGGTTTTCTCTTCTAGTTTTTGCTGCCAACGTTGAACACACACAAACACATAATGTCTCTTATTAAAGTAAAAATGTATCCTTTTATGTGGTTCCATTTGGCACGTGCATGCTGATAGCTCTGAATGCACGTGTTTCTGATGAAGAGGATGCAAGTAAACAGAGCGATTCCAAATTCCATTCAGCTTGCTAAAAAAAAACTCACTTCCTGTCTAAAGCCCTCCCCTTACAAACACGTAAATAGTAAATAAAACAGTCAAAATTAGGATAAACAAATCAATAGTCTATCTCAAAGACCATAATAGCTGAGTGAATAAAAAAAAAAAAAAAAAGAAAGACCCGGAATATCAGACAGACAGGTAAATGTGTCGGAAGTCACGCCGGGCGATTTCAAACTACGGCTGTTTCTAACTATTTTCCGACTCAGATATCAAGTTTTTTTGTTTTCTTTTAAACAAAAATTTAACATTTCTTAACCTGAAAAAAAAAATGGTACCTGAGTCGGAAAATACTTAAAAACGGCCATAGTTCGAAATCGCCCGGCGCGACTTCCGACTCATTTGCCCTGGACGCAAGACAAATCAAAAACAGTCCGCCATTTTGATGGTCTATTGGACCCACTATGGATTTTGTCCCCCGTGCTCATAAAACAAAGACTGGGCTTGAGCACAGAACAAGGGATACAGGTCAAGGGTCAGGCATTGTAATCTCGCTCGCTGGCCACTGCACACCCATTAACCTTTGGCGGATTGCTCGTTAACCCCTGAACTGATAACTGCAGCTTCCCATTGGGTAGCGAGGTGGATCACGCGCGGAGTCCCCGCGGACGCGCAAGGATTTCAGACACACTATTTGTTGGGCACGAGAGGGCGAGTAATGGGGCTAGAACACGAACTGGGCGGAGTAATTTGATATGGTTTAGTGTGGGGAGACACCAGACTGAGCCAAAAAGATGAACGAGAGAGAACATTAAGAAGGATTGGAAATAAAGACAATAATATTATTTATGAGGAAGAATTAAAAATGATGGTAGTAGAGGAATCTAAAGTATGGATGGCTGAATAGATGGATGGGTAAATATGGATGCATGGATGGATGGCGGTTGGATATATAGATTAATGGATGGATGGATGGATGAATCGTGGATGGATCGATGGATGGATGGATGGATGGATGGATGGATGAATGGTAAGTTTGATCTTTATCTATCCTCTATTTCAATTTATTTTTCATTTGAGCTTTTGTAGTAAGTGCCTATGGCTTAAGTAAAGAATACGTAGGAGAAAATATTCGACAACAGCAAATCTTAGGACTCGTGCAAGATAATTTATGTAACGGTGCAAACTTACAGCCCTTGATTCTTCAGATCTATGACTATATATCTAGTTCTCAAGCTGAATGGCATTTCTTGTAATCCGTTCTGGGAAATCAGTTTTTCTGTCGTGTACGAAATATTTAAATAATTAATTCATCCTCACTTTTATGCTATCATTTCGACTGGATTTCATTTTTTTTTAAAATGAGTACAAAATGCCTGCTTTTTTCCTAACTTTCTTCTGTCATCTTCTGATGTTAGATAAAAACTTCTATTCAGGGCGGCAAAGTTCCAGTGACTGGTCTAAAATGCACGTAGCTTTTCGTTCTTTCCTCGCCATTATTTCAGTAATCCAAGGGAGTTAACAACTCGATGAGAATAAGTTCAAAGAATTTCTAAGAGCCACCGAAAGAATACATGGACACAATCGCCAATTTTTCGTGCGTCAAGGACATGGCACTTGAAAGAGAAGAAAACAAAACAAACAAAAAAATTCTGTGATAGACACGAAGTAAATTATGTTTCTTCTCTTTCTAAATATACCCTACCACAGTTCTTGAAGAGCGCTTATCTAGCCAAATCGGGCCCTGGATCTATTTCTGAACGGGGAAAAATGATACCTCGAGCCTAGTCTTGTTCACCGGTGGCTGTCCAGCGCTTCGGTCAGTAAATCACAGAGATTTAGTGCCCTGGTCTCCCTCTCTGGGTCAGTTTCCCAAGCAAAGCATTTGGTCAACAATGGGCCAGGGGCGACCACCGACGTAGATTTAAATCCCAACAATAAAGTGAGCAACTGGAAGGGTCAATTCACTGTGGCCGTCAGCATATCTGACCTCTCGGAGAGAAAGGTGACAACATGACCTTAAATAACAATCACGATAGCACCCCTGAACTTAAAATAGTAACCAGATCTCTATTAACCTTGTTAGTTTTTGCAATATTTCTCTTGCTTCTTACGGCGTACTTTTTTTGTTTTTGTTTTTCGTCTTTGTTCTTGATTCTTTATGAAGATTTCCATAATTTCAGCTTTTACGAAAAATTACAGCATGGTATAAACACTGAATATAATATACTAAAACAAAAAACAAACAAACAAAAAAAAACGCAACAAAAAAAAAACAAAAAAAACGCAAACTTGTTTTTAAATCGAGTAAGTTCGAGTGGATGAAACTCTATGTCCGGAAAATCATCTATTATATTTAATCATAAATGATTATCTGGTATTCAGAGTAAAAAATAAAAGTGCAATTTTAATAGCCTAATCAATGTAATTAATTCATTTTCCACGTGCATTTTTGCGAACATCTCCCAACTTAACAAGGCCTATTTTGGGTAAACTTCACTGGTAAGAGTGAAAGAGGAGAATTTCGAAAAATACCTGTTATATTAGAATGAAATAGGAAGTCACCCATTGGTATTGGGAACGACTGATAAATGCAATGTTTTTTTTAAATATATAATGAAATTGTTGTTTTCTTTATCAGTTGTCAAGTTGTAGAAAGCTCTCGCAGGTTAACAACCGATTCAACATTCCTGAGGAAATTTCTTAACTTTCAAGGAAAGATAACCTTTGGGAGAAATTTACCAGGGCAGGTGACTGGTGTTTGCCAAACACTCGAGAGCTCAGCTCGTGCTGCGATACCTAATGACAATTTCGTGGAGACACCCGCGCCGGTCAGACAGCCGGTCAAGAGAGATTCCGGCCACCCCTTGGACGCCACAATCTCTTTTGACTGTGGGGATCAAGGTGGGCTTTATCATAGTGTCCGTCGTTACTTTGTGAGCTTTCGCCTACCGCTGTGCACGGGAAAAGGGGCACCTAACATAGCTGGATAGCTAACTGAATACCGCATAACATCTCTTGCTCTTTGGCTTAAACTTTTTTTATCGAGAAACTCAACTGTGAACACACACTGAGCTACTGGGTATCTATTTCAATCGCTATACACTATCATGGATTTTATACGTATTTTATTTTGATGTTTTCGTTTTCAGTGTTCACGTCTTATATTGAAATTACGAGAGGAGGGCATCCAGCAGCTAAACGGCGAGTTACTTCATGATTTGTAACTTAGAAAGTGTTGTCACAAACTGGTATTGCATTCTATTTTAAACTTCATAAATAACAGTAGCAATACTTTATATTTCATTTTGTTTTTTATTTTTTTCAACTTTCAATCATGATTATTGAAAGTACAGAAAGAAATATCTGGGATACACAATGATTAGATAACGTCATAATTCATTTATTTGCTTGAGTCACGTATTTATGACCCCCTCCCCCCCCCCCCCCCCCCCCCCTCTCCTTTCCATGGACAGTGTAGTCTATTTAACTTCACAGCATGAATTTCTGTTTTATTTAGTTGTTTTGTGTTTTAGTCGATCATTTTAAAAAAAATTTTATTTGAATCCTCTTCATTTAAAGTATTGTGAGTTTGACAAGTTTGATCAGAACTTTGGTCTGTTATTCTAGGAAAGATTCTTCAGTGAAAAGAAATAAAAAGAAAAATCTAAAAACAAGATGCTGTTTTAAAGAGGAAAATGGAAAAAAAAAGGCGGGGGATTGGGGGGGGGGGGGGGGGGGGGGGGGGTTGGCCCCTT
>JBCEWB010146170.1:0-10809 GCA_039654565.1 Peronia peronii | reverse complement strand
ACAACAAAAGGTGTTCAGTTATATCAACTTTATTCATCGTGACCTTTGATAAATGCAGTGACACCGGGTTTTCGCCCCGTACATTGATCTTGTATTTGTCATGTTTGCATTATAATTATAGGGTGGGGATCTGGAGATTATCCATGTGAGCAGTGCCATTTTTTTTTAAGTGTTTAGGTTAATTACTAATCCTATTACCTGTTATTAGACCTATGTTAATATATGCTCGCCAATGTCTGCACAGCTATTATCTGAAAATGTTATAAAAATCTGTTGTAATTCATGTGTTGCACATTTTTTTTACATTTTTTGGCTTTTTGGCATTTTTTTGCAGCATTTTTTATGGCATTTTTTGCTCTGAAAATGGCATTTTTCTTGGATCACAGGTTGTTCAAGTAGTTTTGTATGTTTTACTAATAAGAACAACCTTTTTATTGAATTTTAGGTCTGAATTCTGAGAAATAAAACTTTTAATACGGAAAGCTGATGTCTGATGTTCTCTCCGATATTTTGCAGGACAAGTGCACAGGTTGCTGTGTTTATGATCCCATTTTTTCCAGCCATGAGGTCCAGGTATTGGAGACCTACAAGTGTCAAGTTGTATCAGAAAATGAAGTATGTAGAGGTGTCTCAAAATTAGCAGTTATCATTGTGTCTGTTGTAGCTAAGACCCAGTTATCTCAACTTTGTTCATGTCAGAGACCATATGCTTTGTGTCTTGTCTTCACCGGGATCTTTAGTGCCAACTGTCTGTTGTAGCAAAGTAGATGTAAATGTTAATAACAATATGAAATTGTTTTTTTTTACATTATATCTGTTCGCAATTAGCCTACAAAATATGGAACACTTGTGCAACTATACAAGTCATTAAAATTAAATAAATTAGCTGGTTGAGAAATTGCAGAGAGCACATTGAAGTAAAAAGTCCAGAATTGTTTCTTTTTTTGTTTTGCTTTTAGAGTGATTCTTCAGGCCTGTTTACTTAATGAGATCAGTGTGTGAATACTGATTTGTGATTTCTTTGCATATCACAGGTTGTACAATTTATGAAAGTTGGAGAAGTGTGTTCATCTCATTAGAATTTTATCTTTTGTAAGAACAGTGAATGTTGACTAGATTTGTCAAATACTTTACATTACAGGAGGGCAAGCGTATCTGTCCAGTTCCCACCATTGTCTTCATGCCTCACTGTGGGAAAGCCTTGTACAACAACTTGTTGTGGAGAAACCTCGTTACTGAGAATTGCCAGGGACTGTACAATCTGGTCCTTATAGGCAACAGTTTCAGCTCTATGCTGGAGAGGTAAGTGGTGGGTGATGGGAGCCACCAGGCAATAGAGAGTGGATAAGGGCAATGAGAATCCATGAATATAACAGAGGAGGCAACTATCCATCGCAGGATAGCTATCAAATTTTCACTAATCTTCAGCCCATGTCATCCTGTGTTTACGAAAATAAGAAATTTTATAGGCAAGGTGTCAACTAGATTTAGGCTTGTCAAGTAGGTTAGAAGTTAGTCCATTCTCATCTCTGTGGAGAGTAACCAGCTCCAGGTGAGATACTTATGGTGAAGAGATTAGTGGAAATGGAGAGAGAGATGACAGGCTGAGAGAGTAAAGCACAGAGTGCATACACAATAAGATCTAGATTGCAGACTGAATAAGACAGTTACATTGTGATGTGAATGGAAGTAGTGGGAGAGAAATTATTTTGCAAAGCAGTGATAGAAAATAAGACAAAGCAATGAACAGGTAAATGATCAGCTCATCATGAAAAGCCTTTCTTTCCAGTCCCATCTAATGCAGCAACAACAAGGCAATGGTCACATTCATTTTCTACGTTTACCATGGCACAAACTGGCAAACAATCAGCTACGATCTTGCAATGTTATCTTCATGAAATAGGACAGAGTTTCGTACTGTTCTGCCCAAGTAAATAAAAAGCATTAAGGCAATTTATCTTTTCAGTACAGTTGTTGCTTTTATTACAGAACCCCCGAGCGAATACTCCACAAGACAGCAAGCTATGTGATCAAGGTACGTCTATGTCAATGTCTGTGATTGATTTCTCTTGAATTCTAAGTTGCAGAGCAGGCTAAGAGATACTCTCTTTGATAGATCAAGAACTAGTCTATCTTTGATGTTGTCTGAGCTGTGAAATAGTATAGATTATAAAAGATATATCTTTTGTTGCATTTCAAAACCAAAGTTTGAACTTATTGTGATCATTTATAAACTATGTAACAAATCAAAAGTCCCGGCATGGTATTTTGCTGTTACCAGTGTTTGATTCTCACACCATAATTTTGTCAGTACAAATTGTGTTTAAATTACATCATCCCTTACGCCATTTGTGCTTCCCTAACATTCAACCATGTTTTCAGGTCTCATAAAAACTACCAGTTGAGTGGATTGTTCTGTTTTGCTGTTAGCTTTTTGAGTAATTTGAGTGTCAGTTAGATGGCTGAAATAAAATTTTTTTTCTATTTGTCTAAATTTCAGCTTCAGCCTTACACTGAGGAAGTGCAGTTGGCTA
Organism: Peronia peronii; assembly: GCA_039654565.1. NCBI lineage: Eukaryota > Metazoa > Mollusca > Gastropoda > Systellommatophora > Onchidiidae > Peronia > Peronia peronii. The sequence continues at coordinate 8,275 of JBCEWB010146170.1, read as the reverse complement.
ACATATTCGCTTACAGCGATGTTTTTAATGATTTAGCCATCCATACCTTCCCACAGTGTCGATTGGAGCCTGTCCTAGATCAAATATGCCACAGTCTACAGGAGCCAGTCTATGAGCAAGATGATGCAGAATTCATAAGTAAATAAATCATATGTCAGTATTATATAATTTTCATGGTTTGGTTTTCTGTTGTACATGTGTATTTAAGCCTCAGACTGTGTGTTCTCTCAGATTTCTTTAAACAGGTAGCTGAGAATATTTGTGGTAGTGATTCCCTAAGCCAACAAAATAATGCATTTCTACTGAACTAGTTTGAGAAATCTTGTTGTCTAAGAACAAACACGGCAAGGAAAAACTCATGAACAAACAAGTAGTTATCAATTATGAAATTTTTATTGAATCAAACGAGCATTCATTGATCAAGGGTGTTGATCGGTAATCATTATCATATAACTCATCACAATGTTCCCATACTTGCTTTCTCTTCTTTCCACCATGTGGAATCTGCATAAAACTAAAAGAAAAATAACAGATTTCCCTCATCTTTTTTTTTCTCCATTTTCTTGTTTTGTGAGTAAAGTAACCAAATTTATGCACTAAATTTCAGAAAATTAAAAGAATTTACCTCCTTTGCTCTTTATAGTTTACTCTGCACCACACTGCAAACCATATTGTTGCCAAGTTCTTGATATTTATACAGAGATATAAGCAATTCTGGCAGAATGGAAAAATGAATCTTTAAAAGTTGAAACAGCACAAATTCCAACACAAAGTCTGGGCATGATAAAAAACATTGACATGTTAATTTTTTTTTTTGTCACTGGATATAGAAGATGAAATCAAATGAATACTGACTGAATGAAGTTGTTATGAGATGGCATGATAAATAAGTTACATTCTGAGTGACCTGTACTTTTTTAGTGAGGGCAAAAAAACACATCATTCAATCTATGCTAGCTAGCAGGTTAAAACATTACAGTCACGACCATATCATGTTTAGTTAGAGTAAAAAAAAAACTAAAACAAAAAAAAAGCACACATATTCCAATGGTCTAGATTGCATAAATACATCAAACCCCATAAAGGGCCCATTAAATTCTCCACACTGACTGTAAAAATTCATTGATGATTCATAGTCCCAATGAGAATCAGGACAAACAAATACCATCACTTGCTACCACAACATCAAGAACAAGAAAACAAAGTACACAGTTCATGGATAGGATGCTGCTATTGAGATTGCGTGCTATTTTCTACTCTCCTCAGATACGACACATAAATGTCAATGTGACTGGTTAACCTTCTGCAAGTTCTACAGCCCAAGAATTAGTTAACATTTGGATCCATGTATCTAAGATACATGTAAAATAATTTCATTACTGACAGAATAACCATCCCTAGCACAGATGAAAGACAAGCAAATGCTGTGAAATTTGTTGTGCTGAATTTTGTCAGACGGGAAATTACCCACTTAAGGTCTCATCTATACAAAATTTAGCCATTTTCTGTACAGGGATAGACAACACACTGAGTAAAGGTGTGAAATAGATCATTGAATTTCTCCTGAACAGTGTCTCTTTCTGAGATCCACCTGCAGTATAAATCCAGTGCAGGTAGATCTGTGAGTAGTGGTATATCTTGTGTCCATGCACTTGATGTCTGGAGGCTGAAAGTATTTGTTTGTCATGCTTTCCGACAGAACACCACATGTCGTGATACAGAGATCACAAAACATTCAACAAGGTTCAGCTGCATCAGCATGGGACACAATCAGAAATACTGAGACACCACAGGGTCTCTGATTCCCACTAAGCCTATCTTTTTCTCATATAATAATTTCTAGATCATTAATGAACAAATTAGTGGGACCCTATTGAGAAACAAAAAACAACTGAAAAACCGAATACAAAATAAGGAGTTGAAAATCACAAACTGTTAGTATCGTTTCACTAGATTTGAGAGAAGGGCACTTTGTCAACAAAGATTTGAAGGTTTGTTTGAGCTTAAAATCTTTTATATATAAGCTTTACAAAACCACACAGTATGGGCTGATTTCAACAACTCCAGATAGCAGACACTTTTCTCCCTGTTACCAAAGAGATCAGAAAGATTAGAAAGAAGGCCAAACAACTGAGGATACATCATGTATGGACATGTACTGAAATTTGACTTCATCAATTCTGCTGATGCAATCTAGATATGCATCCCCCCCCCCCCCCACACACACACACACACAAACACAGACACACACAGACTCGTGCCACAATGTGGACTGTTTTTGACCAGCGATATTACTTCCCTTTACCGGACACGAGTTGTTGAAGAAATTTATTTTTCTTCTTGTAATTTGAAAAACTGATCACAAAATTTTTTGTTATAATTTGTTATAATGTGAAGAAAACAGTTTCCTTATGCAATGAATTTTTTAAAAATTTTTTATAGTGTACATTTCAAACAAAGAATGTAAAAGTCATTTATTCCCTCTCTGTGCTGCTTGTTCAACACCCTTGTACCTGGCAAAGGGAAATAACAATGCTGGTCAAAAACAATCCCCATTCAGCTGATATCTCATGGCATTCCAGAGCATGAGAGCTATCAGATAATGTCACCAAAAAAACAAAATGAGCCATAAGAATTATGTACTGATTGAACAGAATTATAAAAGTATCTATAGCTCATTGAATGACTTGTGCTATGAACAGTTTTTCTCAAGATCTCAAAAGTGCTAAAAATGAGTCTTGCCAGCCCCGTAGAGCTATAACAATGTGCAGTCACAAATGAATTATTGGTTTTGACAATGATAAATAATACATGAATACAATCTGTTACTTTGACAGACAATAATCTCTCATTCCTCACCTCTATCTGTCATTGTCAATCTGCAACATGGGATGAAATAATAAAAAGGATCACAACGTTACCGGTACTGTGTGGCAAATATTATCGCTGTAGGATGGCATCAAACAAGAAATGACATAATCTCCTCACTCATAACACCAAACAAGTGACTGACATTGCAATGAATGACTGTGTGAGATCACTGATGTGGCTGTGGGACTGAGTTCTCATGATGACTTGGCACAAAAGGCACCAGTCTGACTAAACTAAACACATCATGAAACCAAGTTTGACCATAAAATCCCCCATACATATATTAAAATATATATATGCATATTGACAGCAAAAGCTGTAATTTGTCCAAGCTTCAAATGGAGGGATTTCCAAAATGAGTTCTCTTAATTAAGTGACACAGCTAGTGTATAAAACAGTAGTTTATCACACGGTTATGAAAGAAATTGCTCTGGTTATCCAACAAGAATATTCTACTCATTTTTTTACCTCAAGAAAAATATATTTTCTTTCATTCTGTTCTACACTGTGGATTGATATTGATGGACATTATCAGTTGATCCAATTATAATAGTTATTCAGCCATCGAAATTTTGTGTTTGAGGCAAAAAGACTTACATAAGAGCTTAATTGTCATTTTCATCAAGATTACAAGCACAATCTCTTATATCAATATCACTTAAAAGCAAAACGAAAAACACTGGGCTGATACTGACAATATGAATCAAATACTAGAAATAATAAATTGAGTCACAACAGTTCTACGTCATTCTGCATTGAACAAGTAGTGATGTCTACCCTGAGGGAATTTCTGAAATTCCAAACTATCACACAACTGCAAGTGTCAAACATTCACATATGGTTCTCTGAGGTCAGTAAATGTTTTACACAAAAACTGTAACTGACAACTGAACTACTGAAGTAATTTTTGTTTTCTTATGAACATATCTTAATGTGATCCATCCCTTGTATTTTCCAGTTCGGTCAATGGATAAACCTGCATTCAAAGGAGTAGATACATGACAATTCTGGTGAAAGCAAGTGTACAAATGTAATAAAACCCTTGAAACTTTACATTCCACCAGCAGCTGTGTTATTGTTTTTCTCTTTATTTCATGTTGTATTGTTTATTTCATTTTGTTTTATTCTTAAACAAGACCAAATCAGTTATAGACGACTGGAGGGTCAATGTATCAGGAGAGTGTTCGCATCAACCTGTATGTGCATCGGGTCAGGTTGCACCAATTTGCACCAAAACTGGCTGACTTCTTCTGGACAAAAAACTATTAAAATTGGCCAATTTTGGTTCAAATTGGTGATGCGGACACAGGTGATGCAAGCACCTGCCCCAACACACTGTCCCTCCAAGTCCTCTGGTACAAACATATTCCTTTTTTTTTTAAACCTTATTTTTTTTGTTTCGTTTTGTGAAAAACTGAAAAACTTCAAACATAATTATGTTCCATGAGAAGGAGATTCACATTTTTGTTAGATGCAGGCAGGTAAGTAAAGCAACCAACCAAAATCTGCCAGTGATAATGTGGCCAATTTCAGTACAGCCTCACCTGTGCCTCACCTGGACAGCTGCTTACGAAAGTGTCCATCCATGCACCTGTCTCTTTCCTCAAATGGGATGGATGGGACATGAAAATCCGTAATTTCCATTCCCTAAAATCGATGGAGCTAAAATGTTGAGAATGTTTGACAAGACTGATTTCAAAAGTTACTTCCTCAAAGAGTTGCCCATCTTCTCATGGTCAAACATCGCATCGCATAGTCTATGATTGCAGGTTGTCACTGAATAACGAGTCATTCCCTTTACAATCACCCTTGTTTCATTTCGTTTCGGCCATCAACAACTGCAGTATGAATTTTCGTTAGATACATGTATGTAACAGTACTGTGGATTTGTATTTTCTTTCACAATTGGTTGGCCGCTGTTGTCATGGACAAGATGATAAAGCTGACTCAAATGTGTGACTGAACATGTTCACTTTATTTGAATCTGTATCACATAAGATCACACAAAATTTCATTCATAAAGGAGCAAGAGTGAGTTCTCTAGATGTTTTTTTCAAAATAGCAGGAAAGGCACAGGGAACAATAATTGGTCCAGACTGCAAGGTTTAGTATGTTACTTGTATAAAAATTCCTAAAGCTCTTTTCTAATATGAAACTGGTCAAAGTTGCATTATTTTCAATTTGCCTAATTAAATTATTACTCTTGCTCTGACTCAAGCAAAATGGGTTTGTTGAGTTTTCTCAGCACCACTGAAAGTGACTTGGGTAATTGTGCTGTTATGATCATGATGAGAGATGGATTTTTCACATGCACAGCAACAGATACACACATATGCTGTTTACTAACACTATCACTGGGTATCTGGTAGGTAATAAATAAGGTGCATCCTGAATGTCAGTTTCCATTATATAAACCTGTGGCTGTATGAGCAAGGACAAAACAAAATGATAGCAAAGGAAAATAACAACATATTCTATTAAACATTTCCAAAACAATATAATACATAATAATAATAATACATATATAGGAAACCAATCCTGAATAATAACATTTTCATTTTTTTAAAAAGATACTCAGTATTCTCATGTGATGCAGAAGCCATTTCCATGTCTTTTTAGTTTTTTTCTTTCTTTCTTTCTTTTTTTTTTTTTTTTTTTTGACTCCTTGGATCAGTTGACATTTTAAGCACCTGACATATCTTTATATAGCAAAAATTCATCATCATTAGACTGTCAGAATAACTAGGAACAAAGGTAGTCCCTGTCATGAAGTGAACACAGTGTATATTTTTATCACATCCTCAAATCAGAAATACAAGTGAGCTCTTGTGATCATGACCTAAGCTAGAACTAGGCAGTGAATCTGGGTTGTTCCATCTCTACACATCCATCTTGACTGATTGACTGGCTGTGTGCAATAAAGTGAGAACAACTTTTATCTCCTACTTCTGGCAACAAAAAATGAACACACTTATCAGAGCAACCAAAATGAGCCAAAAAACTTGCATCAAATTGTCTTTGTACGAATACTGACCTGCTGGAGGAGAACCTAATGACAATAACAGCAAGTAAAAATTCAAAGTTTATATTTTGCATAGAACAGGAGAGATTCCAGAGCACAAACAGAAAATACGTAAGAATGCAAAAAAATGAACAAAAGGATGGGAAAATGTAGACAAGCAAAATAATCCTGACAGTTCTCCTCCCAATGACTAACGCTAGAGGTGTCAAGGAATCCATCTGGTAAAGGATTTGCTCATCATAAGCCATACTAGAATTGGAGGACCCAATGAAAGTACTCATGATGCCTTTTTAAGACATCTAATATTAATATTGCCATATTTCAAAGTATTTTGGCAAAATCATCCTTTCTTTTTTATGTGTTATGGAAAATCGATCCCTTAAAACGCATAACAGGTTTCATAGATATAGTAATTCAAAATAAAAATTACGCAGTCGACAAACTCCAATTTCTCAAAAAGGCAAAACTGTGACATCAAAAGTTTTTCCACTGAGCCCTTCAACTGCTTTTCAAACAGCATACCACAACTCAACTTCAAACTCATATAATATCATCTTAAGGCATGATATCAAATTTCACGAACTTGAATATTCTAACATCATTGAAGAAAACATGACAGTCCACCACTTTCTGTTAATATTTTTAGAATTCTCGTGCAATACTTTAATCATGGACCAGTTACTGTTTTGGCACATGAAGTTCTTAAGCTTAGATCTATCTTTTGTTTTTCTGATAATATTTGCATGACGAAAGGCTTCTGGTCACACTGCAAGCAAACATTCTCTCAATGAAAAATGTACTGATTACATAGTATAAATCGTAAATCTGGCAAGCCTAGATAAAATCTCACGAGAAGTAAATGACAACTGTGGAAATAATATTAAATAAATACACATTCTTGTATCAGCAACCTACATTTAAAAAAAAAAAAAGTTTCAAAAAACATGAAATGGATGCTGAAATAAACCAAAAATAATATAGCAATGAAATGAAAACTTTACTTAAATGTCTAAGGACAACTGAACAAAATCAAAACAATTATCTCATAAGTGAAAAATAAAGCAAATTAATTCAATAATGAAATAAATTAAAGTCATAAAAGATGGGAATAAAAAATAAATAAATGACTGTCACTATTTGCATACACTTATGGTATTTTTATAACAATGGTAGAGTAATAGAGAATGTGTATTGGACAGGGGACAGAGAAATCTGACAGGTGACTGTCGCTGACAGCACAACTGACATCATGCAGGTCAGTTTCCATAGAAAGAAAAGCTTCATTTAAGACACAGTGCCTTTAAATTAGATTATACTAAGAAGTACTCGCTGACTTTGAGACAAAATTGTATTTAAAAAATTAATAAATAAACGAAATGAAATAAAATTTTTAAAAAAAAGAAAAACTCATTCTTTCCAATATTTTGCAAGCAGAATTTCTGTTAATAATTCAAAATTATTCCCTTACCTTGTTGTTCTTTAATAGATACATCTGATTTAAAAAAAAAAAAAAAAAAAATGGAAATACTGAGGTTTTGTAAGGAATGGAGGTGGAAAGATGTTATTTCTGTATAAAGGTAAATGTTAGTGCTGGGCAGAAATCTGGATCATAATTTGGATAACCAGTTACAACGTTCAACTTGAATAATTAAATTTTCTAATCTATCCAGTTCATTTACCTGATTTGCTTATCAGTACACTATCTACTTATCAGGTACATTTTCCCGACCAACTTATCACGTTTTTACCTGCTCCACTTTTGCCGCATGGCGCGTGGTTGGTTGGGATTACTTGCCTTGTCTTGTCTACTCTTCGCTTGTTCTGCCAGCGCATGGAGTGTTGAGTGTGAAGGGGAGGGAGGGAGAGCGCTACATTTAGAGCCAGACGACTGCGTCGGTGTAAAAGATCAAAGGCAGCACAGCTAACAAGGGAAGGGGGGAGGGGGGAACAAGAAGTACTGTAACGGTCTTTCATTTTTGGCTGACACCACTGCGTGAAAAATCATATAATTGCATCACAGCGAACAGGGGAGGGCCACAGTCACTGTAACAGTTATACTCTTCGTGCAAGTGGGGCAGGATTTCAGAATGGGGAATTCTCTAAAGCTCGAGAATTGGTGTCAAAGAAGAGAAATTGTCTCAATGAATCAACTGTTGACATGATTCTATCCCTAAACAAACTATGAAAATAAAACAACAAAAATATGCAGAAGAGAAGCCACTGAATGAATGAGCATGGGAGAGATTTTTTGTGTAAGGTGGTGAAAAGGTTGGACTATCCTAGTATAGACCGGCATGCTTACAAATGTTTAGTTACTGTTTACGTTTCGTATGTGCTCGTGTTGTATAATCGGAAATAAAATTAAACAAAACCAAAACAATG
>JBCEWB010146158.1:0-26417 GCA_039654565.1 Peronia peronii | reverse complement strand
TTATCCAACATCCTTGACAGAACCGAATTCATGAGTTCCTACACAGAACTACTATCCATCATACAACAAACCAACAGAAGATGCCAACGATGAAATCAGGCTTACGTCAAATTTTCAGGATATGGAGTTAATATCACTATGAAGGTTATTAATTTCCCTCTCTGTGGGTGTGAAAAAAAATATTCTACCACAAAGGTACAAGTCGAGAGACTGGCAATTAAAGGCGATGGGAGTGACCTGTTGTTGCAACTGAAATTAGTGAAGGAATGGCAGATCACTTTTGCTAATCCATATTAATCCTTATTAGGCCATGCCACTAAATTACAATTTTTTTTTTTGATTTTGCACAAATGAATTTCACCCTCAAATGCATTTCCAGATTGATATAGAAGGGTTCTGCGAAGAGAAAAAAGCGATAAAAATTCATTCGCTGCTGAAAAACAAGTGAGTTCTCTGCTTGCCTCAGTTTGACGAGCGCCTGATTTCATCTTGTCGCTGAGAAAGTTCCATATGGCTATATATAGGCCATTTTGTCATTTAGATGTGTATTTCTTACATGCCTTTCAGAATAGTCTTAATAGAGTGGACAGTTGTAGTTTCTATCACGCGCAGATCAGTGGATTTTGTACCACTATGGCAACTGTCATTACCCTCGTTTCGTGGTCCCGGTCTGTTTCTACTAGGAAGTTGCAAGAACGGCACATATCGATTACTGTTTTCTAACTAAATGATGTAGATGAATTACTGTCAAAACGATTATGACTGTGTTGTCTGAGTGTTTCAAAAGGCAAATAAACTTTCTTGGTTGATTATTTACTGGTGCTGTGCCGTTTACTTTAGGGTTAGGGTTACGGTTAGGTTATATCAGGGGTAGGGGTACATTCTAACAGATTTAAACAAGCAAGTACAAATTATGCAGCAATCGATAAGTGCCATTCTCGCGACTTCCGTAGTAGAAATAGACCGGACCACGAAACGAGGGTAGTACATATTTCAATGTTAAAAAATCCTCTTCCATTAATCTGTGCATTTCAGAAGAACTTTCAACCTTGCAGTATTAGTTATCTCGCTGTCATGATTGACCAACAAAGGAGGGGTGAGGTGGGGCCTGAAAGATTAAAATCTAGCGGTGATGACTATCACTGAAAGAAGCAGGCCAAAGCTATCTCGTGGACAAAAGAAAACAAGGCTCCGTGAATGAGACAATGTCAGTTATGCAGCAGCCCGTCACCTTCAGTCCCTGAAGATGATAGTCGGCAACAGACCAAACTCCCACTCGTTGGTGTGAATGATCCCGGGACAGATCTTTCTACGTTTAGGTAACTTTACATAAACTCTTATCGGCAACGGTTATCTTGAACTTTTCAACCTCCTGACGTGGTGGTTACCTCAGCAAAAACAAACAAATAAATGAGGGGCGGGAAGGGAAAACGCGGTTGCTGGTAGATCCGGGTTTAGAAAAAAAAAAAAAAAAAGAAACGATGACCGATCGAGTGATGACCGGATCATGACAGGCGCATTCGAACGACCTCTTGGCATATGGGCCGACAGGCGGGGTATAACACGTAACGCTACTTGTGCCAAAATATTGTCTAGGCCTACATACACAAGCCTCCAGCCCAGGCATGATCATTGCATGCACATAGCAACGCACGGTAAAACTGTACAACGGCAACGCCATGGTCACGGTTGTTACACGGCAGGGTTGTTGGGCTAAAACTTGGTTATTTTAGCATTCAATTTAATCTCACAATGATGATTACGAGAGAACCAAGAAACGCAAAGACATGCTGTTTTTACCAAATAATAATAATAAACTCACAGACAGACGGACGGACGGACTGACGGACGGACACAGACAGACAGACAGAGACAGATAGCTATAGCAAAAAAAAAATTTTGAAAAACGCCTTTTCTACTCTGAGATATGCCTAAAATGGTAAAGATTGCAGGGATTCCATTGGTGTTAGTGCGCAGTTTTGCTTTTGCCTTGTTTTGATTTGTTTTACTAAAATATTTAAATTATGTGTCTATAAAGCATTACATATTAATTTCAATTTAATATTTACACTGTTAATCCATCACTAAATGTTTGCTAAAGAGCACCACTCATTGACTGATTCATTTTTTTTTTTTTTTTTTTTTTTAAATCAACAGTTTGACTTTAAAGGAAAAGAAACAAGATATTACCATTGATAAACATTCAAAGTCCAGTCATTGTTTCCTTACTCCGAACTAATCGTAGCGACAGTTCCGCGTTGAAGAACAAAATACACAGCAGGGAAAACTTGTCTATTCAAATATATAGGATTCAATAGTCTAAAAAAATAGTTTTTTTTTAACCAATTGTTCTGAAAATTCACGTGCTGTGCCCGTAACTGACTCATTGATCTATATGCTATATTCACCACACTGATTACGGGGAGGGGTCGCCGTGGTTATGTGGTTTGACATCTGCTTCATGGTGAAAACACAGTTACTCACGCCGGTGAGGTTGTGGCCAGGATCGACTCACAGGTCCTCCCACTGAGGGATAGGAGAACATGAAGATCGAAAACCTGCATTTTTTTCAGTGACTCAAAGGCCCCCCTGGCTTCTTCTGGGTAGAGATGCCCGACATCTAGCTTTCTGGGATAAGGGTATATGTATTTCAGAGGTCCCGTGTATTTGATACGCACGTTAAAGAACCCTTGGCAGTTCAAAATCAATGAAGAGTAGGCGGAATGCCGCTGTCCGGGCAATATTTCCAAATTCCAGATACCTACCCATAAAAATTCTCATTAAAAAACAGGCAGCCTCTTAAAGCCGAGATAATCCTACTTTCTAACGACTGAAAGGGTCAAGAAAAACAAACACTGATTACAGAGATCTGTAAAATGTTATTCTTTCTTACATGCTTTGCATGACCTATTAGATTTTCTCTTATTGCCAGTGGTTTCCCCCTTCATCAAAAAGAGCATCAAAACACCGAAGTATTGCAATAATAATAATAATAATAATAGTAACAGTAAAACTGTTAGCAACTCGATATAATCGATAATAATAATAATAATACTTCTATCTATGATAATAATGGGCCTAATAAAATATTTCAAAAATATAAAATTCGGCCATTCCGTATTTATGATGATAGTAATCAAAGGGGAAGCGAGAAGCTACATGCTCTAAACACTCAAGCAGGCCCTGACAATTCTAAATACTGTAAACACAATACATAATATAAATACATGCCGATAAAAGTAAGCTTATGACAACTGATACCAAAAACACACATTCTGCAATTCTAGGAATACATCAGTGACACTAAGGGAGATATATTTTTGCAGTGCAACATTCTATATTTTTTCCCTGACAATTTTGGGTGAAAACCGCATTTTGAATGTTTCCTGGTTCTCTTGTAATGGTCAATATGAGGTCAAGTTTGGTTAAATTCAATGCTGAGTATTATCAGTTTCTGCCCATCACAGTATAACCGGCATGACCATGCTACAAGCGGTACACGTCTAAGTAATCTCACTGTGCTGTTTCAGCAACATTCAGAATGACAACAAAGGATAAAATGAAATAATTTTACAACAAAAGTCGAGATAACCTCCACCCGGAGGTTGAAAGACGTATATAGAACTATAGAACGTAACCTACAAAATGTCAAAATTGTCCGAATGCGGGAATTTATGTTCATTGTGCGGAAAGGCAGGGTGATAGGTCAAACTGTGGGAGGGTACGCAGGTCTGACTATGTGCAACACGAGATACACCTAGAGTGTGCATAATACATCATTAGGCACTCCTGGTTAAGTGTGGTCCTGGACTGTCTCTACTAACTCGCAACCCTGAAGTAAAAATAGCACATTTTGATTACTGCCTTTACATTATTGAGGGACATGATTGTGATAATAATTTAAGTCTTTAGAACGCACCCTAGCCATAATCCTAATCTTATAATCAGACACTGATGTGTTGTCATTGTTTGATTGTAGGGTTAGCGTTTGGATGGGGACTAGGGTCTGTTCCAGTCGACTTAAATTAGCAATCATAATCATACTCCTGTACAAGAGGAAGACAAATCGATATATGCCATTTCTACATGTACTTTCGAGTTACAACTTCTATGGTAGAGACAGACCGGGACCACACTTAAACAGGAATGCCCATTATTAGACTGACAAGGTTTAGAGCGCCTAATGGGCTGCTACCTTGTACGATTTCTCAAGAAGCTGACAATGTTTGTGAGTGTCTCCTTTGGGTCTGCTGGGTAATAACAAATTCAAAAAATTGTAAAGCGCTTAATGCTTCTACACTGTACAGAGATAAGCACTATATAAATCTATCATCACTATTATTATTACTAATGAGTGCCATGCATGTGGCAGTGGAAGTACATGTAGTGTGTGTAGTATATGTAGAATGTTTTCGTGTGTGCAGTGTGTTTCGAATGTGATGCTTGTGTAATTTGTGAAGCGTATCTAGCATGCATTGCATGTCATACGTATAGTACGTGTAGTGTTTAGTATGTGTAATGTATACTGTCTGTAGAATGTGGGATTTGTGCAATATGTGAAGTGTATTTATTATAGTATGTACCCTGTGTGTAAAATGTATCACACGTACAGTATGTGTAGTGTGAATATCTCTCTCTATAAACGATATCAATATCTACGCATAGCTATCTGTCTCCTTTCTGCCTGTCTAATTATTTGTCTGTTGGCCTGCCCATCTGCAAGCATATCTATCTGATTGTCTATCTATTTTACAATCTAACAGTGCTGAAAGAACGGAAATGACTAAAAAAAATAAAAAATCCTTGAATACTCACAATTAGCACCTCCTGTCTCACCTGGGTGAGACGTCGTCTTCTCCGTACCACCACCCGTTTTCTTCTTCTGTTGACGTTAGTCAAACGTGGAGATAACGGGTGCTGTAGATGGGAGAGAGAAAAATCCATGTTGAAATTGGATGCTTTCTGAACACATTTACTGTCATTTTGTTCATCTTTTATCTGCAGAGAATTTGACAGATGTTGAATGCAAGACCTTTCCTCCCCTGTTCCTGCCAAGACTTTGTGCAATCCCTGAATAACAGTTGCTGAAGCCATGTCATGATAAAAGTCTGAAAATTCTACAGGCAGTGGTTACCTGGTGGTCAACTCAAAAGAGTTGACCTTGAAGAGATTACATGGGATAGATAACATTCCATTTGTTTAACATTATGTCATGTGGAAGAGATACCCGGCGCTTTCGTTTATATTGTAGAAAAGACAAGACTTCCCATCTTGAAATGAAAGTTTCAAAAGTCTCTGTTACAGAATATAGTTACATGTGCTACGAAAAAAGAAAAAAAAATTTCACAAAATTTTTGGGTGACAAATATTTCTGCAGCCTGATGGATCTGATTTCTGCAGCTTGTTTTTAAACAAAAAGACCATGTCACATGAACTGAGGTCAGTGCTCACTTATTTACCATTACGAGTTGACATGCTGGTTGGTTGTGTCAGGGTTTAACGGTACATCACCACAATCATTGCCATATTGTGCCAAACATAGTAAGGTACATTTACACGTCAATAAGGCTGATCAACTAAGAGAGCAGATAGGAGCAAGGAAAGAGGAGTGATATCACCCCTGGAACGCCGAGGATGGTATTCCATGGGTGACATCCTACCGATGACGAGCTTTCACTGCCTGCAGGTGGGAGCAGAGAATCTACTTATATCCCTGGACCCATGCAAGGTATTTGACAAGCTACTAATTTGTTTACAGTGTGAGAGACAACACATTACACTAAATAATTGATATAACACAGTTCCTTGTTGTGCATCTCTTGTGTGTGACAATACAGTCAAATAGGACAAGACCATAGCCTTAGTAACTTGCACTGTATCTCCATTGGAAAAATGTCGTCTGTGCCTTTGCTTACAATGCAATTTAGCTAGAATGCGCTAAGCTTCTCACCCTGTAGACATTTAGAATGTACCTATCAGAGCCATTAACACTTTTCTTGCCAGTGACTGGCATCAGTCTAATTTTGTCTCTTTAATCTGTGGTGTGAAAAACTTCAATGGCACAGCTATGTATCAGGATTGAATAACATAGCCAGGATTGCACTCCAAGGCCACGGTAAAAGAGAAGAGGATGACAATGAAGAATTGGGTGGGCAAACACAAAGAGTGGACAGGAGCCAACTTTGTCACAACCCAAACGCAGATCAGAGACTGGCACAGATGGCGAGAGTTGTCCAAGGACGAACATCCTCAGTGGTGTCCTGACAACTCACAGGTCACAGGTGATCCATAAGCTATTAGTGGCAGCATCTTTTGAAAACGCACAAGCCAGCCGGTGTCATCATTCTTTTACACACTCTGAGATGAGACGACAAGGGGTATATAAGCAGGTTCTTTGTTCCCACCTGCAGGTGGTGAAAGCCTGCCATTGGTGGAATGCCATCCCCAATGTTCCAGGGGTGACATCTTTCCTCTTTCCTTGCTCCTGTCTGTTCCGCTCTCCTCGCTTCTTCTTGACATGTAAACGTATTTTACCGTGTTTGGCACAATATAGCCTTGATTGTGCTGATGTGCCGTTAAACCCCAGCACAAACAAACAAACACTCTGAGACAAACTGATGCTGCTTGGTTTTTCTTCATTTCACAATGAAAAGTTAACAAGCTAAGCGTGACACATTTCCCAAACTATCAGCGAGTAAAAGGCTTAGGACAGGTACGATACCCCACATCAGACTAGTGTTTAAGGCAATGTGGGAAGCAGTAATAGTCTATACAACCTTTCAACCCTAACTGTATGATTACCTCAGTTTTACGACTGATTAAAAAGTTGCACCCACAAATATTCCCCTTATATACTGATGATTTTCATGTTTTACTCTGAAATCGAGCACTTAGTAAAACTCGCTGCATGCGCTAGATAGCATTCACTTGTGAAAATATGAAAAAATCAGGAATCTTAACAGTCCACAATCCGCTTTTAACCAACCAATTATCAATGACGTAACTGATAAATGCCAGTCCCATTAAATCCTACTTTTATTGACTAAATCCTACTTCTACGTCTTTGTCATGTTTGTAAGTCAACAGGCGGAAGCTAAATTGGTATGACCACATGACAAGGAACCATGGATGGAAGAGGGCACAGAGGTAGACAAAGGAAGACATGGGCAAACATCAGGAAATGGACTAGCAAAAGGACAAGAGGTCTGCCCATGTAACTTAGTTATACTATTTTCCACCACAAAACTCTCCTAGGCCTAAGGGCTTTGTGCAAGGTATAAAAAAGAAAAGCATTAAATATTTGCATGATTTCACTTTAAAAAAATCTGTTCCCTCAATTCGATAAGCACCAGATTTTATCATGTTATGTTTTATTTTAGTTTGCTTTGCTTTGTTCCAGGGTAATCTCTTCATTTTAATCAACTAGTCTTGGGACTAGCTAATTCAGACCTATCTATAACATACATGTGAACACGAAAGGGACAACAGAAAATTCATTGCGTCTCACAGCCAGTCAAAATGAATCGTATGTCAAAATTTTGCCAAATCTGAGATATTCCAATCGTGGAAAACCTTAACCCACTGAACCCCAAAGCCCGGTATATCGGTCAGATTATCTGGTGTCAAATTCCCCACAGCCGGATATACCGGGCTGACACACTTACTCCAGTCCTGCGCATCCAATACAGTTAAAAAGATCTAACTGGTCGCTTTCATGCAAAGACATTTAGGACTATGGTGATTACCAATGTCTGTGACCATGATCCCATTTGAGGCTTGTGTATAGAAAAGGTACTGAACATGAAATAAGAAATGTACGTGGTCGGCCCAGAAGGCCAGGGTTTTTTCAGGCACTGGTGACCAGGGTTCAAAGGGTTAAATCATACTTTTATGAGGTGAAAACAAGATTTGAACTAGCTTGATTGTAGTCTGAGAAATCGCAAATTGGAGCTGAAGAAACATGGGGTGACTTCTCAGCAACACTTAAAATGAAAAGGAAAAATGGTAAAAATGAACAGTTTAGCACAGTAATCTAGATATTCACCTCACATCCTGATATATTTAATTTGCCCATAAGATTAATATTTTATCACTGAATGTTCCTTAAATTTCTCTTAACATAAAATCGATATCACATCATCACATTCAACCGGATTCCTCTGAGTTTAGCAAACTCCACTCATTCTGGCCGACTGTGAAACACACATCCACTTTTTGTACACAAGAGAAAACTCAACCTCTTTTTTCAGGATCTCTATGCTTTTCATTTGAAGAAGTTACTATTTCAAACTTCTGCTTTGGACAACAGTGGCTATTCGTTTTGAACTTTTTAGGTGGGACTGTTAAGGCTCAGGACTGAAGTCATAGGCCGGGATCTTGAAAATACTAAAAATTGGGACACCTTTTTTGCCTTTTAGTCTTCATGCAAATATATGGCCTGCTGTATGGCTTACTATATGTTCACAGCTTTCTTAAATCAGATGACAGGGAAGGTTTAACAGAAATCTTTTCTACCTAGACAACCTAAACCTAACCCCATCTAGAAGTAAAGATGTGATGGTAGGTGGCCTGTTTTGTCAAGAGATTCTTCATAAGAAAAAAGGCTGGAAATTGACTTACGTGGATTTTGTTCTTCAGGTTGAAGTAGTGGGAGAAGGTCGTCTTTTTTTGGCTGATGTTTACAACCTTCTCCCACATGCAGTCCTGTTGAAATAGAGGACAGTTTTTGTCACTGATCACTCATAAACTGAATTGAATAAAATGAAATCAGAATGAAATCAAACAGAACATAACATAAAGCAAGACAAAATTGAAAAAGTGCCATCCCTGCCTGTTATTGTGATTGTTATCAAATTAACAAGTTTATGCAATAATGTATGATTTCAGAAGCTCAGGAAGACAAATATTCTTACAAACAGGCAGACAGGCCAACAGATGAAAAACACAGGTAATATGCCAAATAGATTTGTTCCGACCAAGCTCAAGGCTGGAAATCCCTGCATCTATTTTTAGCAGAGGTACAAACACTCCAAATCATTCAAAAGTTTGCTTCACTTTTCAGTTTGACCCTGTTACAGTGGACAGGAAATGCATGATTAAAACTCTTTACTGTGAGCCTTTTGAACCTAGAAGGCCTCCAAATAGTGGTAGTGAGCAGTGCTAAAGACTGAATGATGTATTTCTAGCATCCGGTTTTTCTCAAAATCTTGTGTTCTACTATTGTGAGATTTTGTGGTGGAGCATAATACACATCAATGAGTATTCTATTTTTGAGCAGGGGTACAAACACTCTCGCTGGGGATTTCCAGATCTATGCTCAGTCAAATATGAACTATTGTGAGAAAATCTCTAAAGTTCCAGAAGAAATTTCTGAGAGAGAAAACAGACCCTTGAAAGCTTTGTCTTACAGGCTACAGTCACTGGTTTGATAAAATTTGTGATTATATGGAGTTCACACAGCTTTCTGGGAAAACTAATTTGATTCCGAGTACTGACACCAGTTTTCATGAATTTAGCAGATAAGACAATTTGGCTTTCAATGGTCAAATTGCAATACCATAATTTTCTCAAACACAGCCATCACACACACCATAAATAAGCAGAAATTATGTTCTAAAAACAACATTCTGCTGTATAAGATTGTAGAAAATGGCAAAGAGTTTAGTGACACAGACCTCTGTCACAGAGTTAGCTGATGGAGAGTTAAATGGCACAGATGTCAGTGACAGAGAGCTACATGACACACACACCCCCACCCCCACACACCACACCCACACACACACCACACACACACACCACACACACACCCCCCCCCCCCCACCCCCTTTTCTCCTTTGATCCGTGACAGAGTTCAGTGACACAGAGTTCAGGGGCAGAGAGCTAAGGTGACAGAGTTCAGTGACACAAAGTTCAGGGGCAGAGAGCTAAAGTGACAGAGTTCAGTGACACAGAGTTCAGGGGCAGAGAGCTAAAGTGACAGAGTTCAGTGACACAAAGTTCAGGGACAGAGAGCGAAGTGGCACTAAGTTCAGTGACACAGAGCTCAGTGACACAGTGTTCAGTGAGAGGATGACTGCATGATGGAAGAAAATTACAAAGAGAAGATAATGATGACCACTTACTTCACGGCTATTTTCTGTCAAGGTGGCAGTGCTCTGTAGTGGAGGGAGATCAAACAAAAGAACAAAAATTAGTGATCATGGCATTGATGACATCTGCTTACAAAATAAACTGACAATAAACAAAATAATAAACAGTGTCATTGGAAAGTTTCTTGGATATCGATCACATTTTTTTTTGGCCCTTGTTAAACTCTAAAAACCATTATTTAAGCGATAACATTTTTCAAATTTAATCACTACACTTTATTGACAGTTACTCAAGCCTTTGAAGTTTTCAAGACAGTTATCAATCAGCACAAGAATAAAATATATACTAACAACAACTGCCCAATGCCCAAAATAGGAGTGTATTAGTTTTGGCTTGGCTGCGACAATTACCTAAGCTCAAACTGATCCACGATATAGCATCCAAACATTTCATAGTTACATCATAGACATTTTCAGTGACAATTTCGATACAATTCACATTTTTTGAGCTGGCAGTCAAAAGGGGTTGAAAATATTTTAGATTATAACTGGTGGTATATTTCATGAGCAGAACATAAACCCTACATAAATGTCAAGGGGTGGAAGCCTCATCATACTTTACTCTGGAATTTCTTTCTCTTACAGTACTCAGCGTTTGTAAAAAAATGATGAGAAAGGGTTAACTCTCTAGACAAATTATAATAAGATCAGACAAAGGAAATTCCTTTCACAGCAAATGAGACATAGTATGCTTGCAACATATATTCACACTTCACATTTTTTATGTATATATAAAAAATATATATCGATGGTCTCGGGCACAAACCATCTAAGTCCAAAAATACAAATTTTACAGGGTTTAGACGCGTTGTGCCATGGTTGAGAGCGATCTGACTTAGATGGTTTAATCACATGACAATTTCACTAATTTCTAGTGGTCTGAAGGCTTAGATATTTTTAGACATGATAGCTCATGTGTTTATGAGTTATTTTGAGGCATAAAAGTGATGCTCCAAATTCCCGAGTTGGATGGGTTTGTGCCCGAGACCATCGATATACAAGTTAAACTTTCTGAATAGTAGGACAAGAGAGCAGACTCAAGAAAATCAGCTGTAATTCACTATCAGTGTATCGCTGACAGCAGAAATTGTCATTTCACTGGTGAAAAAAATTGGTACTGGTGTCCAATTTTCCATTCTCATCACCCCCGTTCACCATCCACGTATAGAGCATTTCAGTTGTTTTAGCTAGTATGAAAAACCTGATGTATAGATTTAGCTGTCGCCGCCTGGTGCTAAAACTTGCCATGGAGTGACTACTACAACAGCTCCTGCTTTCTGTCCCTCTCTTCCAACACTACCACCTTTCTGTTCCCCTCCTCCAACACTACCACCTTTCTGTTCCCCTCCTCCAACCCTGCTAGCTTTCTATTCCCACTATAAGACTACCACAACACACAAGCCAAGCACATTCCGATTTACTGATGTCAAGAGGAAAGCAAACAGAAAAAAAAAGATAACTCATCTGTGGCAAGACAGTTATATATTCAAAGTTCTCTTGAATAACCCCATGGTCAAAAAGAGTCATTAAAAAAAAAAGACATACACAAAAACTTTTTAAAAAATTGAAATTCAAATCACATCACATGGTTTTATGACTGCAACTGTGAGATACTGGTTAAAGTCAGCGAGGTCTGATATATCTGAAGTCATTTCAACTGTTTTAGAGGTGAATAAAAGGACCATTTAATTCAAAGAGCAACATAAGAGTGAAATGGGACTATAGATATAATACTTCTCTCTGCCAGACACAAGAATTGTTGAACAAACAGCGTAAAGAAGAAAGAAGAAAAATCACTTTTCCTCCTCTTGTTTGAAACATTAATCACAAAAAATTTTGACAAAGTTACAATAACAAGTAAATATTTTCGTTATTGGGTATTTTTGTTACATGAGATTTTCTCTTAGATGGGCTTGTTCCTCACTGGGTGTGTCTGGCAAAAAGAAATGGATAAAGCCGATTGAAAGCAAATCTCCAGTGATATAGAGAAACTTACGATCCACTGGTTAACTTTCAGCTCTCCTGTTCTTTTGAGTTCACGTTCGTCAGCCTTTATGTCCAGCTGTAAGTTAAAAAAAAAAAAAAAAAGTATAAGCATAAGAAATAGGAGGAAAACACAGGATGAGGCTGTCTAGAAATAAAGACATTTGTCTTGGGATTTAACGGCACATCAGCACGATCACAGCTATATTGTGCCAAACACGGTAAGATACGTTTACACATCAAAAAGGCTCATCAAGTATATAGTGTATAATCCTGTATGGACAATACATTTATTAATTGTAAAAGAACAGTTATAAGAAAGGATGGGGATCAGTGAACATGTGGCTTCCTGTGAGGAAGACTTCTATGAAGCAAATAAATGTCTCACTACCAGGTAAAATGAGTCCACTTTCAAAGGCAGCCATGGCGAGAAAATTTGATTTTACTGACACAGGGCTTAATTTGAAACATTGACATGTCAGGACAAAAGAATTATGGCTAACCAATGTTTTCACCAAGGTAAAAAGCTCACAGTCCGAATGAGTCATAAGTCCCTGAACTCAAAAGAGAAATTGAGGGTTGAATGTGATGGCGGTCTGGTATTTTTTCATTTTGCAGAAAATGAAGTAAAGTCATCTCTGAATAAAACAATATTGCTCTTTTGAGCAGACTATAATATACCATGAAGTTGTGAAGTGAATTTATAGATTTATGTACTATTCATTTCTGCCAGTTTTCGGCCTTATTTTAGCCAGTCTTGAGAGGTCACTCCTTGTTTCTTCAATTTACTGCATCTCTGGCTAAGTCAGGCCAGCCCAAAACTTTTTTCACAGGATAAAAATGGCTAAATTAAGGCTTCATGTGACAGTACTAACTCAATGTGTTAGGAAACTGACATACAACTCATTTTGATTGGCTGTGAGACATATATATTGTTGCCCTTTCCATGGACTCCAGCAAATCAATACATGAACAATATCTGATTCAGCTGGTGATGCAGTATAGTTATGATAGTTTCATGTATAAGATGGGATAAAGATGGATGGACCTGACTGTTCAGTATTACAAATGAAAAGTGAGCTTGTCAGTGGCAGAAAAAAATGACATAATATATATACATAATAGCCAAGTGAGTGAAAATATTAGGAATAAATGAGTGAATGAATAAATGTATGAATGAATGAATGGCTAAGTTGATGAATGAAAAAATAAAGGCAGGAAGGAAGGAAGGAAGGAACTTGAGGAAGGAAGGAAGGAAGGAACTTGAGGAAGGAAGGAAGGAAGGAAGGAAAGAAGGAAGGAAGGAAGGAAAGGGAGGGAGGGAGGGAGGGGGAATGAAGGAAGGAAAGAAGGAATGGATCAGTTGGTGAATGAAATGAATGAATGAATGACTGACAAAGTGAACAAATAAATGAACGAATGAATGAATGAACAAATAAATGCAAGACAGAGGACAGAGACAGAGAGAGGAGAAAAAAAGATTGCAGAATTCTGGAAGCGCAGACAGATGTGGCAAAAATTAATAGCAAGATCATTTACTTACGATAAGAGGATCAGTCTCCTCAGCCTGCATGATAGAGATAAAACAAACAAAATTGAACAAATTAGAATTATATATCAGGTTAAGAGACATCGCTATGCATATGGCGTTTACTTTAAAATGCACCTGATGTAATTTCTAATTCCTCTGTATTATCCTCTATCTTTGTGAATGTGAAACTTTCATGCTATGTAACAAACAACACAAAAATGTATGGTTTACAGTCATGGGCAGATCGTCAACTTCAGATAGGCAAATTGCTGATTGACCGCTCACTTTTGCCAACATCCCAGTTCCAATATGCTGTCCCTATTCACTCAAAGAACTTGTCATCAAAGTGACAGTGACAGTGTAGACCATTTACTTCAGATAATCTATGATGAGATGCTGTGAAACAGCACAGTGAACCTATTCCTACTCCTATATCAACTTGTGCTACCACTGCCCACACTGGGACACAGTATGATAGCTGTTCACATTGTACCTCACACCACTGAGTGCTTGAACATCTCACAGCCCATCTGTCAGTTATCTTCCCCATTTGAAAACTCCAGTGAAGGGATAAAAAGATACACGACACAACATGCAACATAGTTTCAGATTTTCTTGCAGGTGCTAACCATTGAAAAGCTGAACAATCAGGTACATATATTTCCTTTTTTATATTATTTGTCTGCAAGAACATAATACGTGCTTGCCTAGCCATCTCTGCCTCTAATCTCACCATTACCTGACACCCTATCTGCAATGTTGGCATCCACACCAGCTAAGGAGGAAACTGAGTCCTAGGCTCAGAAGATGAAACACCCAATACATGTACCTGAAAACAACTGTCTGAACCATTGTATGGGAAAGATCGGACAGGGATGGCATCATGCTATTTTTGAGAAATACTTGAGCCACACCTACAATGCCAAGAAACAATGCCAAGACTATTCATCACCCTATTAAGCTTGACCCTTCAGGGAACAAACAAAAAACAGTGTCGATTTACTCATGAAAAATAGCGTTAATGATGCCCTTATTGTCCAAAAAAAGATCTTTTGGCCGAGTAAACCTAATCACAGAAGTGCCTATCTCTTCTGCAAAACATGACAAAATACCCTCATTTCTAAAAAAAAAAGACGTTTTATGTTTGAGCATTGATTTGACAAGATGCCTTTTCTGTCTGTTTATTTCACCACCAATTTTATACACAGTTAAAAGACAACATAATGGGTCACTTCAATCATCAAAATTCCCTATCTTTAAATTGGGAGATCGCCAAACTAAATCGCAAGTCTGTCAAAACAGCTTTTTTTGAAAAAAGGCATTTTGTCAAACCTCGCTAGAATTATTCCTGTACTTACAATCAGAGCGATCTGCCTTCTAAGAGCAGCTACGGCTTCCTCTCCTTCGAGGTCCAGGTCGGCCTAAAGAAAGGATTTAAAAAAAAAACATCAACAACAAGTAAAGAGGTGAACAATTTTATTCTTTTATAATTATATCCAAAGTCAGGCTGGTGATCAGAATCCAATATTGTTACTTTACTTGAACTAAATCAGACAAAGAACAATAGCAGATAAACAACAATTTGTCCTCAAGAGGAAACTCCCTGTTCGAGTTGATGTGACAGAGTAACAAGTATTCACAGGGGACCCATGGATGAGAAACATCACAAATAGAAACAAAAGGCAGGCTCAAGAAAATCTGAACCTCATTAACTTGACAAGTGTACTGCTGAGGGCAGAAATGAATTCTGTAATGCTCATAATTAGCTCTCAGATGGA
The DNA here is from genome assembly GCA_039654565.1 of Peronia peronii. Taxonomy (NCBI): domain Eukaryota; kingdom Metazoa; phylum Mollusca; class Gastropoda; order Systellommatophora; family Onchidiidae; genus Peronia; species Peronia peronii. The sequence continues at coordinate 10,977 of JBCEWB010146158.1, read as the reverse complement.
AACGTCCATTTTTCACAATATTTCCACTGATTATAAAGTAGGTTGATGATGACTCAAGTCCTAATGCCTGGACTAAAGAGCCATTTTGATCGTCAACCAAATTACTTCCCTTTGCCAAGTACAAGAGGTATAACACAAGCATTGGAAACAAGGAAAAAAAATCATTTTGTTGCCTGTTATTTGCAATATAAGTAACAGTAATGTTCCTGCCACCTCTTCACAGTCTAATATATATGCAGCCTATCTGGCAATGATAACAGCTGATGCATTGTATAAGATTCATTACTTTCACTACTTATAACAATTTCTAGGCTCAGTGGGATCAAACATATTATCGCATTAGTTAAATAGTTTTGAAAAAAAAAAAATCAAAGCAAAAGCTATTATGAATGCTATTTATTGCAGATAATGTAATATTTCCATAACCAAAGCAACATTAACGCAATATTTAGCTGTATTAAGTTAGCCAGATCATTTACTTACCAGCTGCAGGCTGCGGAGCTCCGTCTGCATGATGGAGAAAAACAGAAAAAAATAAGACCAAATTAGAAATATACTAAATCAAACTTGAGAGAGAGGTCTCAATAAGGCATTTACTTCAAAATGATTCTTGTCCGTTTTCCAATTCCGCCGGATTATCTTTCTTGTTTCTGAATGTAAAACTTCCGTACTATGTACGTAACACAAAAATGATATGTTACAGTCATAGGCAGATCGCCAACTTCAGACAATTTGCTCACTTATTTTTCTGCTCTTGTAAGTTAATACAACATTCAAATTTCAGTTTTCCAAGGGTAACAATTCATTGGCTAAAAAAAAAGGGGGGTCAAAAAGCAATTTCCCAAAGTCATGTTTTTGAGTCGGTCAACTTCACCATATCTTACACAAACTGCTTCTCTCAATGAGCCATTTAGGCCATCACTCAATTACTTCCCTTTGCCAAATACACGAGCTATGACAAGCATTGCAGAGACAGGAAAAAAACTACTTTATTCTATTGTTCTGAGAAACACCAGTGCCAGAAAATTCTTAACATTCAGCATGGGATGACAATGAAAATAATTTTCCATCATTTTTTGCTTTCCTCACTTCACATAAAAAGAGCTAAAGGGATTTTGTTGTTCTTACAATGCTTGTATCATATCTCTGGTAAAGGGAAGTAAATCAGCTGGCTGAAAAAATGGCTTATTACTCGCAGGGTCCATTCAAAGCATTTTTTTTTTTTTTTTTGTTATCTCTTCACTGACAAAAACACTGACATGAGATAGAAAATCTGCTGAGGACTGCGACAATGTACTACACTCATTAGTTGCACCTCAGAGTTTGGCTTTTGATTTCTTTCAATGTAGTGGACAAATCACCAATATGGCTTTCCCCACTATAAAAAAAAGACTAATATACTATCTTGATTCACTGATTAACTGCTAAATTGCCCTGTCCATTTTGCAGCCCTGTGCTAACCATCAGCAATGCGGTCATATTCTCTATCACTCCACCCACTGCCAAGTCCCATACGCACTCCGTCCTGCCCAATGTCTGCCAACCAACCAGCACCTGTCCTCTACTTCTCCCACTTGCAGTCAGAGTTACTCAGGGTAATTAACTGTTACATGAACAAGCAGATGATATTCTGATTTGGGCTCTCATCGCTAGGTCATCTGCCAACCATCAGGGTGCAATATCTATCAAAGGATTCTTCATATAGTGGCAGAACACTGGTCAGTGGCCGAAACGGATCAAAGGAGAAAAGGGGGTGGCTGATGGTGGGCTGACCATGGACTTACCATGTACCTCTTCCAGCACATGGGAGATCACTTTTTTGACACACCTCCTACTGTTGTTAGTGGTGAAGTTATTAAACCGAGTGATTTATAGATCAAACTGAGCTCTGAGGGGTTTCTATGTGACGGCACTTTTCAGAACTCTTAACCCCTTCAGTGCCTTACCCCGAGAATTTATCGGGTCTTCCCGCTAGTCCTGTGTGCCTATACCTCGAGAAATTCTCGGGACTATGACAGGTCATGTTTTTGTGTACGGTCAAAGAGATTAAACTCAATAAAATGGTTAGGCATTACTAGGGTGATCTTCCTTGAGTATTTCCTGTGAAGTGACGTCCATTCGTGACAAATTTTGTTCTGTGTTTTGTTTTTTTTACAGAATTTTATTCTGTTTTCTTACTAACCAATTTTTGGAATGTACTGTATCTGACCCACCTCCAGTGACCCCATAACCACCATGGACACAATCTTAATGCATTTTCTATTAGGAAAATATGTCAGAATTACTATTGCAAATTTGCATTGCTTTAGTTAAATAATGGAGCTATAAACACATCTATCTCCCTACCTCAAATTAGCTAAATTCTCCCCGGCACACAGGGATTCAACTATGAGCGGCACTGAAGGGGTTAAACTGTTGGATGCCAGTGTTTACAACTGCAAACGGTATTATGCGAGTGCATTTTCCTCGCTTCAAACATTTTAATTTTGGCACAAAAATATATCTAATGGCCAATCTGACTGAGTCGTAAGTCACTGGACTCCAACAGAAAAATCAGGGGTTGAATAGGACTAAGGAGAGTCTAATACTGAGGTTTTCATATTGCAGAAATCAAAATTACATTCATGAAACTATTCTTCTTATGAACAGATTATTAAGTATATCAGAATTTTATGAGGTGAATATTTGACTTCAGCCAATGCTGAGGGGTCGTCCTCTATCTCTTAATTGCAACATCTCTCGCTACATTCAAGCTAGCTCAAAATTTTTTTTTCACTACATCATAGTGCAGGAATCTAGTTTTTGTGTGATAGCAATAATTCATTGTGGTCAAAAATTAACACACAACATTTTGACTGGCTGTGAAACAGTGGTTTCTGTACTTACATGCCTCGCTATTTGCAGTCGCAGATGGGTTACGGCTTCCTCTCCTTCGAGGTCCAGGTCGGCCTAAAGAAAGGATTTAAAAAAAAAAAAAAAAAACCAGTAAATAAGAGTAAAGAGATGAACAATTTTATTCTTTTATAATTATATCCCAAGTCATGCTGGTAATCAGAATTCAATAATTGTACTTTATTTGATCAAATCAGATAAAGAACAACAGCAGATAAACAACATTAATTTGTCCTCAAGAGGAAACTCCCTGTTCGAGTTGATGTGACAGTAACAAGCATTCACAGGGGACCCATGGATGAGAAACATCACAAATAGTAACAAAAGGCAGGCTCAAGAAAATCTGAACCTCATTAACTTGACAAGTGTACTGCTGAGGAAGACAGAGAAAATGAGCAAGAGGAAGACATTAAAGAATGTGGATGGATGACAACAACTGGATGAATCTATCTTTGGAGAAATGCACCAGATAAGTAGAGGATAGAGATGCACATGGCGAGTAATTTCACGTCAACCTCAAAAGCTGTGACATAGAGACAGACTGCTGCGGGCAGAAATGAATTGAGGCCTGGACCAATGAGCCATTTTGATTATCAACCAATTTACTAACTTTTGCCAACATATAAGAGGTATAATACAAACATTGGAAAGAGGGAAAAAAATCATTTTGTCGCTTATTATGTAAAACAGAAAATTCTGAAAAATTCAGCATATGATGAAATTGAATTTTTCTCATGATAAATTTTACATAATTTTTTTGCATCATGTGTTTCAAATAAGAGCAAGTAATTTTTTTCTTCTTCATAATGATTGTCTTTCACCTCTTGTACTCAGCACAGGGAAGCAACCTGGCCAGCTGAAAGAATTAATCCCTGGGCTCTATGCTTGTCTCAGTAGTTTTAAAATTATTCTAGAAAAATAGCTATGCTACTTTTTGAATAACATTCTGTGCAAACTTATATGTCACATGTGTATAGAAAAATAAACGTTACTCATCTGAATCTACTACATTTTTTTTTTACTCACTAGGCCTACATTAAAAGTATACTAATTTTAAATGAAAAAAAAATACACACATTAAAAAACAAACAGCTATCTAACAAACATTCATAATGCAGTAACTGCTAGCTGAAATGAAATGAAACAAGGATGATCACAAAGGAAAATGACTTGTTCAAAGTACAACCTACAATCATACATTGCAATGTGAAATTTGTAGATAAGGGATGCAATGTCTGTCAAGCGCTAAGTGGATAACATCATTAAGTGCCACGCTCAGGCTCACTGAATTGTTATGAAATGTCCAAAATCAAATATTTCATGTACCAGTATAGAATTTTTGGTGGTCAAGGGGACTCGGTGTATTTTGACTTTAGTGGGGCCACAAATTAAAGCATTTTTTTTTTCATTTTTCTTTTTGTTTTTGTCAAGTTAGTCAGTGTATTCCTTTGATTCCATTGCATACATTAAAAAAAAAAAAAAAAAAAAAAAAAACTTGATATCCAACTCCCACTGCCTGATGTACCACATTGCCTCAGACTAGTTCATGGATAATCAATGAAAAAAAAGTGTGCTGGTGATTTTAAATTTCTTCATAGCTGAACACATTGTCTCATGTCATACTCTGTCCAAGCTTTTATAAAATCTATAGGCCTCACTAAAATCTCATCGCAGTGAAGAAATGAAGACAGACGATGGGGTCATGTATGCTAAATCTCAGGATATGCAAAAAAAACCATCTTATAAATCACAAAAAGGCTATATTGTACGCAACCTCTACAACTGACAGAATTCTGATACATCAATCCAAACATTTAGATTTGACTGCCACAAACTTCAACATAAACAAAAATACTGGTAGCAAAGATGTTCAGATTGTGAACAGTCAGCCAAATCTGATTAACACAGAAGAGACAAAACTGAGCATTCATATTATGTACCGACAGTGAAGGAGTTAAGAACAGGAATAAAGAGTGAATGACTACACCTACCTCTGCTGTTCTTGCCCGCTTGGAAGGGCCTGACATGTCCAGAGGCATCGGTGCTTGGCGCTGCGATGTAGAAAAGAAGTGAAGGTCAAAGAAAGAAAATAATATCGTCACTGTGGATCTGTTTTCTGTTTATCTGAATGAGTATGAAATTATAAGCCCTTATGAAAACACACAAAAGGAAAAAAAGACAAAAAAAACACTTGTGAAAGAGCGAATGAGATTTGTCAAATGTGGAACTGAATTTCAAAAGGAAAGCAAGGGAAATAATATAACTGACACTAATTCATCCTACCATGAGCCAAATTACTTCCCTTTGCTACGCATACGCGATATGGGGTCACAGTATTAAAATCGGGTTCTGGCTATGTTGAGACACTGACTTCTGAAATGAGAACAACAATGGCTCACACCAGAAGCATTTGCTTTCAGCCCCAAAACAGCACCATGAGGAGACTGTACAGAAACTATAAAAATTAAATTGCAATTTGCTCAAAATGTGTTTTCATCGTTTTCCTTAAGGCTTTTTTTTTATAAACTCCTTAAACCCGTTGGACGGCCTCACCATCCTATGGTTTCAACCAAGATACCCAATGGACGATGGACGCGTTCGGTGATATTCACAGTAGATTTTTTGTTTCTTATCTAGAGTTTCGTATTTTTCTTAACATGACTTCCAATTCAAGTTTTTCATATTGTAGATCAGGGATAATAGTGGGAGTTCATTGTCGGATTTCTTGAGATTTCAGCTACTTTTGCACTGTACTGTGGGTTTGTTTACATTTCTTTATGACGGGCATGTGCCCATGATGGTTCCGAAACCAAAGTAAGTTTACTAACCTATTCTAGAGCATCTATATGAAATACGACACGATGAAATCAGGCTCTCGTCAAGTTTTGAGCATATGGAGTTATTGGTATCACTGTAAGTGAAAAGATTATTCATTTCCTTTTTCAGTGTGTGAAAAATGATTGCTCTAAATTAAGTAGAAGTTGAGATATTGGCAATTAAAGACGACGGGGGTGACCAGTTGCTGCACCTGAATTTATTGAGAAAATGGCGGATCATTTTCATAAATCCTTATTAGTCCTTGTTAGGCCATACCACGAAATTACAATTTTTGGGATTTCACTCGATCTATTTCAGTAACCTGAACTCTGAAATGCATTTTTAGATTGATATAGAAAGGTTTGGTGAAGAAAAAAAAAATGCGTTAAAAATTCATTCACTGTTGAAAAGCACGTGATAAACAAGGGGAAAAAAAATCACTTTTGTGGATTCTATTTGAAACATTGAGGACAAAAAAATGTAGAAAAAATATTCATTAGAAGAGGTATGAATCAAACACTACAAACTTACTTTGCTGCTGCCTGATGCTGGCCCTTTGCCCTGCAAGCATAAAAATAAGAGTGTATTAACTTCACAAATACCGAAGGGTTAACTTGTCAAAACAAAATAGTTCATCTGTTCAGGCAATCTCCATAAACTTTAGTATCCAGAGGTAAAAATCTTATTTTTTATCAATACTGCAATATTAAACATTTTTCATTTCCTTTTTATTGCTTTCTGAACTTTAACATTTCAAAGGAAAATTGGATATTTGGGAGAAAATTGAGGAATACATTAAACACAAATATTTCTAAAAGTTATTAGAAAAGGGCTAATTTTTGAGGCACAAAAGCCAATATGGTGGCATTGTCATAGCAACTGGACACAAAAACAAATATTTTTTAACATTTTTCCTCTAATCTGAATACCGAATTTGAAGCTTCAGAATTGCCTCGTTTAAGCTTTCAAAAAATCACTCAGGACCCACAATTCCTCTTGAAACAAGCACAGTAAACAAGGGGAAAAAATTACTTTTGTCCATTCTATTTGAAACATTGAGGCCAAAAAAAATGTAGAGAAAATATTCAAAAGAGGTATGAATCAAATGCTAGAAACTTACTTTGCTGCTGCCTGGTACTGGTCCTTTGCCCTGCAAGCATAAAGATAAGAGTGTATGAACTTCACAAATATCAAGAGGTTAACATGGCAAAACAAAATAGCTCATCTGTTCAGGCAATCTCCATAAACTTTAGTATCCTGAAGTAAAAATGTTATTTTTGTCAGTACTGTGGTATTTAACATTTTTCATTTCCTTTTTATTCCTTTCTGAACTATATCATTTCAAAGGAAAATTGGATATTTGGGGGAAAATTGAGAAATACATTAAACACAAATATTTCTGAAAGTTATTAGAAAAGGCTAATTTTTTGAGGCACTAAAACCAATATGGCGGCATTACCATAGCAACTGGACAAAAACATTTTTAACATTTTTCCTCAAATCTGAATACCGAATTTGAAGCATCAGAATTGCCTCGTTCAAGCTTTCAGAAAATCACTCTCAGGACCCACAATCCTATTAAAACAAGCACAATAAACAAGGGGAAAAAATCACTTTTGTCCATTCTATTTGAAACCTTTAGGACAAAAGAATGTATAAAAAATATTCATTAGAAGAGGTATGAATCAAATGCTAGAAACTTACTTTGCTGCTGCCTGGTACTGGCCCTTTGCCCTGCAAGCATAAAGATAGAGTGGATTAACTTCACAACTGACAAAGGGTTAACCTGTCAAAACAAACTCAAAATTTGCTCTGGAATCTTTCTGGACAGTAACACACTGTGGTAACACAATACTCGTGTCTCACAACCAAGGGAAAAAACCCTTTCAGAGAGGCTCTTAGATCTCACTCATGTAAATTGTAATAATTCTAGCGCAGAGACTAGCGTTTCTGAGCAGAAATAAAAGGAGCAGCAGAAGAAGGAAATTCTAGGCCACAGCGACCCCAGTGCCTTTGATCTCAGCCAAACTTCATCACTGGCAACAATCACTTTTGTCCATTCTATTTGAAACATTGAGGACAAAAAAATGTAGAAAAAATATCCATCAAAAGAGATATGAATCAAACACTACAAACTTACTTTGCTGCTGCCTGATGCTGGTCCTTTGCCCTGCAAGCATAAAGATAAGAGTGTATTAACTTTACAAATACCGAAGGGTTAACCTGTCAAAACAAAATAGCTCATCTGTTCAGGCAATCTCCATAAACTTTAGTATCCTGAAGTAAAAATTTTACTTTTGTCAGTACTGTAGTATTTAACAATTTTCATTTCCTTTTTATTGCTTTCTGAACTTTCTTACCATTTTCAAAGGAATATTAGATATTTGGGAAAAAATTGAGAAATACATTAAACACAAAACATTTATAAAAGTTATTAGAAAAGGGCTAATTTTTGAGGCACAAAAGCCAATATGGTGGCATTGTCATAGCAACCAGACACAAAAACAAAATTTTTAAAATTTTTCCTCAAATCTGAATACCGAATTTGAAGCATCAGAATTGTCTAGTTCAAGCTTTCAAAAAAATCACTCTCAGGACCCACAATTCCTCTTGAAACAAGCACAATAAACAAGGGAAAAAAATCACTTTTGTCCATTCTATTTGAAACCTTTAGGACAAAAGAATGTATAAAAAATATTCATTAGAAGAGGTATGAATCAAATGCTAGAAACTTACTTTGCTGCTGCCTGGTACTGGCCCTTTGCCCTGCAAGCATAAAGATAGAATGTATTGACTTCACAACTGACAAAGGGTTAACCTGTCAAAATAAACTCAAAATTTGCTCTGGAATCTCTAGACAGTAACACACTGTGGTAATACAACATTCGTGTCTCCCAGCACAGCCGAGAAAAAAAAAAAAAATTTCAGAAAGACTCTTAGAACTCACGTAAATTAATTGTAATAATTTTGGCACAGAGATGGCACTGAGTCTAGTTTTTCTGAGCGACCTCAGTGTCTTTGATCTCGGCCAAACATCACTGGGAACGCACAACAGCTCCAATGTGCCGTCTCATTCGTACATACCCTTTTCTGATTCTTACCCCTTAAAACATCCCCTCTCGCCATCGATCCCCTTACAACAATAGATAGCTAGGGCTTATATGGATTCTGAGAAATAATCAGCACGAAAGTGAGCAATATTTCTCAGGGTTCATGGACTGGAGTAGATGAGCAGTACAGTCACGTAGTGATCTCTACCCTTTCAAAATGATACTTCAGTGGAACACACTTAAACCAAAAACGGCTCAACCGAAAACATGGCTGAACCAAAAGCAAAATTAATCCCCGTTTTTTTTTTTCTTATTCTTTGTTAATGAACTAGCAATAAGCTACAGTCAATAATAGTGGGAACACAGCTGAACCGAAAACAATGACCCTGATTTTAGTGGAAGCCTGCGACCTATTCTTAAACACAGTACCATTGGGCCTGAGGCCACCAGCAGCTAGATATCAAAGACGGAGACAGGGTAGGGGATGGGGGAATTGCGTCAGTGAATCAAGTGCACATTGTCTGTGGAATCTAAATTAAGTGGTGTGCTGATGAGGCAAGGCAGACATGTCATCAAAGCATCGTGATGCATGCTGTCTGATGCGGCGTGGGATGTTACAGCACCGTATAGTTTCAAATGACCCACATGGTAAGTGAAATTTGACCTTACAGAGTTTGTTCCCCTCTTCTGACAACTTCCACCATACCAATTTGAATAAACCAAAATGTGTTTAAACCGAAATATGCCCCGTCCTTAAAATTTTGGTTTAAGCGTGTTCCACTGCATCAAAAGATGGCTAAATGTATGTGACAGACCAGATCTAAACTACTCACCCTTGCCACTTTCTGAGCTGGCTGATCACTCGTGTCACCTGAGAAGAGGCGCTGAAAGTGAAACACAAAATCAACAATTAGCACAACAAGTCTTGTCTGCTGCTTTTTGGCACATTCTCTTTTGTTTCATGATATTTTTCTTTCAGTACTTTCACATCTGTAACATAAGACTTCCATCAGATATCCGTATTCATTCAATGTTAAAGTTCAAAATTGTGAAAAACAAAGGAATACACATGTCTAGATTAATATATAATGTCAACACATAACGGTATATTTATATCCATTTCAACCTCCTGCAGGTGGTTATCGTGACGCCAACATACAAACTCATAACTATGCACCGCTACCCTTAGGAATATTCTATTGATTTTTTAAGATCGACCATCAGGGAAACAGTTATGTAAGTGTGCATGAATACCTTTATGAATATTTTGTGTATGTCATGCACTTTTTTTTTTATAGGATTTAGCTGAGTATTCACTGTTACGCAGCCAGAGAAAGTGAGTCGGATATAAATTTTCCAAGTACAGAATTATAAGGATTAATGAAAACGGAAAAGGTGTACTTGACTTTGGTGAAAATATTTAGCTACATCTGTTAATGGCCAAGATATTCACTCTCAGAGGTGGCTCTAGTGACTTCATGATCACTACAAATCCAATTGTACAATGACTTTGCTAGTGCAGAGACTGCGGTGGAGGCGCCAACAAAGCCAAGCTGTAATCCTAATGCAATGCATGGCAACAGCAACACAAGGAAAAAAGACATGCTTCCATCTTTGTAAGGCAGAATGTTTGCTAATGCCAGGGCTTGTTTGTTGTTTTTTTATTCCCTCTATTTTAGTCATTTACCCAAAACTCAAAATGAAGAATCTTCAAACACATTTCAAATTCTCTGACCAGTCAAGAAACCCATGCTTGATTGTATATGGATCAGATATATACACCGAATGTCAGGACAAATAGAAACTGTGTAACTCTGTGACAGATCAAGTGGTTCATCATCTTTTCTCTTCTGTCTGTGCTGCAGATTAGATGGTGTATGAAACAAAGTCTATGAGGGTGAATGTTCAGAACTTACTTTTCTTGGTGATCTTTCCTCCAATGATGCTCCAGACTGAAATAAATAGATGAACCAACATAGAATGAAGAACATCAAATGTTTCAAACCATTTATTTTACCTTGAAATTGATACAGTACAAGCTAGGACTAGTTAAGGATCAAAATGTATATGTCTCGCGGCCAGTCGAAATGAGGAAATGAGACGTAAGTCGCTGGGCTAGAACCGAGAAATCTGTCTTGAACGTGATGAGGGGGGTCAGACATCGATTTTTTTTTAATTGCAGAAATCGAAAGTGCATTCATTTCTGAACAAGACAATA